>JAGDQP010005053.1:34233-55120 GCA_022664845.1 Lepisma saccharinum | reverse complement strand
AAATACAATTCACTCCTGGGGTCTCGTGCTTGATTGAATTGTTATACGAGTTATAAACGAGCTTGTGCGCATATAAGGACGAGACCTTATGTGGTCAAGATGGCTCCGAACGACTGCTTTCAGGAGACCCGAACGGAAGTTGAACTCGTGACCGGGACACGAAGTACACACACTAACCTCTCGGCCAGTTCGAGTCACTGTGATCATTAATGAATTCCAACACCCCTAACTTCTTTTTGTATGATATTGCCAAGTGTTTCTTCCAACAACATACTGAGCTACACATTGCTACATACACTCACTAAATTCTCCCCTTGCTGCGGTCGGCAATGGCCACAACTCCAGCTACAAAGTTACTCCTGGATGTTTACGACGCAGCTAGAATTCGTCATGCCCGTTAACGCATTTTTTCTTGTGTAGAATAGACAGATTGAACTATTTAAGCTTGTGACACCGTATGGAAAACTTACTTTTTGCTTTGCATCTGTTTACACATGATTTCTAGTACACAGGCGTGTTTGTTTTCTCTCTTCCGTGTCATCCTTCTTTGGCTGCTCTATTAGACTGCGTTCTTTCTACTAACCAGCCTAACGTGCCTCTTCATTAACTAATACTCTCCGTCCATCCTTTGCATGCTGTTACGCTTTAATCATACACCTGATTCTTTTCCAGGCGGGCTTCAATGTAAGAATTCTGCTGTAACATCACGGACGCCTGATAGCACTGACCACTCGACCAACGAGGACGTCTTTTTTTTACTACACTGCAGCTGTTGAGATGCGTACTCACCA
Organism: Lepisma saccharinum; assembly: GCA_022664845.1. Taxonomy (NCBI): domain Eukaryota; kingdom Metazoa; phylum Arthropoda; class Insecta; order Zygentoma; family Lepismatidae; genus Lepisma; species Lepisma saccharinum. Next base: position 54,329 of record JAGDQP010005053.1, on the reverse strand, counting down.
CCATCCGACTGGATTCTCCTAGCCTCTCTCATTGCTAATAAATAAGCCAAACGCTCGTTGACTGTCTTTAATTATCACCCCTGTCCAATATGCAACCACGCATTATTTTATTAAAATGGTCATAACATTAATTCTCGTTGAGATATCGATGTGCCGGCGATGAATTATTGTTACCTGTTGACAACTCATCCCATATTGAGATGTTGACAACTCATCCCATGTTGACAACTCATCCCATAAAATATTGGTAAACTATTACCTTCTCCAACTATTTTTAAGATACCTGCATATTTTCCCTAGAGTTTAAAAAATATAAGTGTACAACAAGTGTTTTTGTCAATTTCCTAACATTTATGGTGCTTGGAGAAAAAACAATTAGGAAATGAAAGCCTGAAAAGATAATTGTTAGTCTCTGTGTTTTTCATATACCGGTATCTATATACGAGGGCAAGTCAAGAAAGACTTGGACTGATTTTTTTTTCTAGGCAATTTATTATTACTCAGCAACAGGCACATGATCCTTTTCAAAGTAGTCCCCGCCCACTTGAATGCACTTTTTCATTCGAGTCTTCCAGTCCTCAAACTCGTGTCGCAGACCATTCTTTGAGAGGTCCTTCAAAACCGCCTCCGATGCCTTCAGAATCTCGGAATTATCGGAGAAGCGGCGTCCACGCAGTCTGGATTTTAGGGCAGGGAATAGAAAAAAAGTCGCACGGTGCGAGATCTGGGCTATACGGTGGGTGTGGCACACAGTTGATATTGTGCTGATGTAGGTATTCGAGGACGCCATTGCGAAGCTTTGGTCGTTTCTTTGCAATGTGCTGCGGTAAGGTCTGAATGACTGACACGTAATATGGTGCAGTTACAGTAGTGCCGGAGGGAACAGCATGCTGATACACCATACCAAGATGATCAAAGAACGTGATCACCATCACCTTGCCTGCCGACTTCACAACCTTTGCCTTTTTTGGTGTGGGCGAACCTGGTGTCTTCCAGTGCGTACTGGCTTGCTTGCCCTCAGGATCGAAATGATGAAGCCATGACTCATCACCGGTGACAATTGACTCGTAGTTTACTAATTCCACATTTTAAGTTACGTTTATTTTGTCATGCTTTGAAATACGTTCCTTGCGTTTTGTTAATAATGGTGGTAATATGTCTTCATATCTTCAATATTTCGACCTGACAATGTTTCCACTGCCAAGCCGAGTTCATATGTGTCACTGTATTAGTTTATGGAAGTAGACAAGCTAAAGGCTTTTAACTACAAACTAAAACAACCATACCACGGTAGACATTTACAATACCTTTGTTGGGGTTGCTTTGGCCCTGATATATATGGAAATCAAATGATATAATTATGTAGACTAGGATTGAAATTGCCGTTTTTGTTCACTTGATATTACGCAGAAGTAGAATATTCATGTATATTCTTTTTTGAACTGTTTGAGACCACTAAGGATACAATACTGATAAGAATATTAAGTGGGACAAAGTTACCCGCATTACGAATATCTTTGTCCAGGTTGGTATTGTAAACAGAAAACAGGTTCGTATCGTGCGTGGAGCAAAACAGTTCTATTTAAGATATAGAAACATATAGCTCCAATTACAGAGCTATCTAAATAATCCTGTTCTACATAAAAGAGAAAAACATGCATTAATGCAATTTTCGTTGTTTAGTAATAAAAAAAAAACTTAGGTATAGCTATAAATGGAACGTATAGCAATAGTGGTACAGTACCTGTACTACACCATTTGAATGAAAATATTTGTGGTACCGGTACTACCTAGGGTTTGTTTGAGGAAATGAGGTAATAACTAATAAGTATTATACTCTCTACCATTTTCATGACTGGTTATTTTCAGATTGTGCCACCCAATTTGGGGACATTTACCAGGTGTATGCATAAGTAGTTTCCGGTTTAACTAATAGATGGCGCCAGCAAAAAAATACGCAGCGTATTAATTTGAAACATACGTCATTTTGTTCGTCTGACATTAAACTACAAACACACACAAGTTGAGTCCGCCAAAAACTAGCGTCTGTGTTTTATCGTTCAGTGATCATGTCGAATTTTGTACCTGAAAAAGAACATTTGCATTGCTTTAATTATTTAATCAAAAGAAAAAGGCTGTTGAAAGTCATCGTTTGCTGCTAGAAACATATGGTGAACACGCTCCATCGATTAGAACATGTGAGACATGGCTTCGACAATTCAAAAGTGGTGATTTCAATGTCAAAGACAGTGAGCGCTCTGGTAGACCACAAAATTGCGAAAACGAGCAATTTCAGGAGTTGTTGGATGATGACCCAACTCAAAGTCAACAGTAATTGGCAAAAGCATTAAATGTGTTACAAGAAACAATCAGCAGACGTTTACGAGGAATGGGGAAGATCAATAAACTGGGTAAATGGGTCCTACACGATTTGAATGAACGTGAAATGGAAAATCGCAAAGTCACTTGTGAAATGCTGTTTCAACGCCACGAAAGAAAATCCTTTTTGTATCGAATTGTGACGGGTGACGAAAAATGGATGTATTCCTAAAAACCCGAAGCGGAAAAAATCGTGGCTTTCACCTGGCGAAGCCGGTCCTTCAACACCAAGGACAAATCGGCAAGAAGACAATGCTTTGTGTCTGGTGGGACCAGAGCGGTATTGTGTATTATGAACTACACAACGTTATCGCCGTTAATGCACAACGCTATCGCCAACAAATGATTAATTTAATTCACGCATTGATCGAAAGACGACCGGAACGGGCCAGAAGACATGGCAAAGTGATTGTTACTCGACAATGCGCCGTCTTACTCACAAAACCCGTGAAAGACACCTTGAAATCGCTTGGATGGGACATCCTTCCGCACCCGCCGTACTCCTCAGACGTGGCGCCATCGGACTATCACCTCTTCGCATAAATGGTGCACGAGCTCGCAGAGCAGCACTTCAGAAATTTCGAAGAAGTTGGAAAATGGTTTGACGAATGGTTTTCAACAAAAAAAAAAGCAACTTTTCTGACATGGTGTTCATAAATTACCTGACAGATGGGCGAAATGTGTAGAAGCCGATGGCCAATATTTTGAATAAAACAAAACTAATTTCCCTTGAGAATTGCGTGTTTTCTTTACCAAAAAACCGGCAAAAACTTATGCATACACCTGGTAAAATATTCTCTTGTTGTCAAGTTTAGGAAGAGAATGTTAACATTTAAAGTCACTCCATGGATTAGTTACCTGTAATATGTGCTTTATTTATCCACCACTTTGAATGTCCTGCAGCTTTTATCATTCAATCTACAGCATGACTTCGTCTTCATTTGTATCAAGTTTGATTACAGCACTTAGGTAATTTCCATCATACATAACAAGATTATAATCACTTTTTCTTGGAATGTTTCTTCATGTACGGTTTAATCAATACTACTTATTGCAATAATATCGCTTGATGATTAAAGCGTTGTATCTGGGAGGGCAATATGTCCCAGAGTCAAGTTAATCTGAAACCCAAGCTAATATGTAACCTGATGACATTATACGTACATATAGTATCAACGTGTTTTCACAAACTCATCTAACACATATCTGCTACTTCTAGATATAGCATTAATAACGTAGGTATATTTTCCGTTCCTTCCACAAAAGATTTTCTCATCCAGAGAACAACGTTTACACATGTAAGTCTTATACAGTTTCACTTTCATACCACTACTGCCAAGCAGTTTTCGAATATATTACTACTTCTTTAGGCGATAAGCATTTTCAAATTCCCTGGTTATATGATAGCCAAACCACAAATGTCACCGTCTATCATGGCGTAGTGAAGTCTAGAATGTTTTAGGCATAATGAAGGACACTAGTTAATGAGAAAATGAAAGGGAAAGGACTATAGTTTTTTGAACTGATACAAATGTTATGTTTCAATGGAACAACGGGTCTCCGGTCTCTTTCCTGGCTCCTAATTCACTGTCCCGAAAGGGTCCGTGATCTCATGACTTGTCCTGATTAGCCGCGTTTGTCTGGAGCATTCGCTGGCGTCCTCATGACCATTTTCATGGCTAATAGACAAAGTGATTTCTCTACACGGATACTCTTTGGGATGAACCATCTTCAACTGGCATTTATTTGAGAAATATATTGCAAATATGGACAGAGCTGGATAGGTAATTTAATTTGAAAATCAATATATTGTGAAACCCAAGAACTGCTCATCAAATGTTTCAAAGGGTTTCGCCTCTTTTCTCCATTGACCCAGTAATGTTCGTAATTCTGCGCAACCAATTCCCACACAAAGTATCTGGTGTAGTAAAAAGTAATTCATTATTTTGCCAATAGATGGCTTCAGTGATCTGTATCTCGCCTTGTATAAGTCCGATCGGGTTCAACGAGATGGCATTCAAACGATGAGATTGCGTACTACAAACACTGTTCAGATAGTTGTGATGAGTTGACTCAGTGTTCTGTGAGCGCGCGTCAAAATGGACACTAGCAAAGAGAAAATACGCTATATTTTACAGTTTTTCTTCGATAAAGGCGAAAACGCAAGCCAGGCGGCTGCAAATGTGAATAGTGTTTATATTCCTGATACTGTAACAGCCAATCACGCTCAATTTTGGTTTCGTCGATTCCGTTTCTGTAATTTTGACGTCAAAGATGTACCACGCACTGGAAAGCCACGTGTCGAACATGTCGATAAAATCATGGACATTCTCGCGTCCGACCGTCATGCAAGCACTGTTTCGATTGCCCAAGAGCTAAACATTGTGTAAAAAACCGTGTGGAACCATTTGCATAAGGCTGGATACAAAAAGAAGCTTGATGTATGGGTGCCACACGAGTTAACGCAAAAAAAACCTCATGGACCGAATTTCCATCTGCGAATCGCTGCTGAATCGTAACAAAAGTGACCCATTTCTGAAACGCTTGGTGACTGGTGATGAAAAGTGGATCACTTACGACAACGTCACGCGAAAACGGTCGTGGTCGAAGCGCAGTGAGCCGGCGCAAACGGTGCCCAAGCCAGGATTGACGACCAGGAAGGTTTTGCTGTGTGTTTGGTGGGATTGGCAGGGAATTATCAACTATGAGCTGCTCCCCTACGGCCAAACCCTTAACTCGGAACTATACTGTCAACAATTGGACCGTCTGAAGGCAGCAATCGCCGAGAAGCGGCCAGCTTTGGCCAATAGGAGAGGCATTGTGTTCCACCAGGACAACGCCAGGCCATAGTGACTCGCCAGAAGCTCCGGGAGCTTGGTTGGGAGGTTCTTATGCATCCACCTTATAGTCCGGACCTGGCACCGATTGATTACCATCTGTTCCTGTCCATGGCGAACACGTTCGCTGGTGCAAAATTCGCGTCAAGAGAGGCTTGTGAACATCGACTGTCTCAATTTTTTGCCAATAGGAACAAGGGCTTCTATGAGAGAGGCATCATGATATTACCTTCCAAATGGCAACACGTTATCGAACAAAACGGCGCATATGTGACCTAAATCGTATCATTCTAACTATGGTAAGTCAAGCCTTCAATGTCATGCAAAAATAATGGATTGCTTTTTACTACAGCAGATATACTGTATCTTTAAATAGCATCATCAGCATTAGGTGGGATATTAAAGGCCCTGAATCCTGAATAACATGTTCCGTTCCTTCCAATTATTTTGCACCTAAGAGAAATCTATTACAGACACCAAGAGAAAATATGAGTTGGAAACTAAGTTATCGAAAAGCGAAATACTAGCGTAGACCATCATATCAAAAATCGTGAAACTTCATTTATTCATTTTTCTCCTATTAATTCCACCAAAAGTTTCCCAACCAATTTGTTAACAGAACAGAACCCTAGATTTATGGCTAAATCTGATTGTACGAAACTATAAGTAACTATAAGAGTATCTAAACTAGCATTCATAAATATAATAAACATTTTAAGTTATTGTTCAAAAGATGTTTAATGAATATAATCATGGAAAGTGGGCATGACATTGTAATCTCGCAATGAAAAATCAGGAACGGCATGGATCGGAATATTAGTAAAGCAGCACATCTGTGAAAAAAATGTAATGACAGAAAGAACGTGGTTCCTTATTATCCTGCGCCATAAAAACGTTATTAAACTACTTGACTGATGTTTTATCAATGATTACGGAGAATATATTGTACACATGGATGGACACGAATGTTCTCCGATGACAAAGATGCCAAACATCTACTAGAGATATTTATAAAACTTTCTTTCGTATGGGTCATTCTAGTAACTTTTGACTTCAGCCCGTCACGACTATTCGTTATGTTCTAGTTAAAATCCACAATCACAAACATGCCTGTCCCAGACGGGAATCGAACCCGGGGCCTTTGAGTCACTTGCCTAACGCCTTAGACCGCGCGACTACCTGGCCGACTAGAAATATTTATAAAGCACTGGAAAATGGGAACAAAGAAAAAAAGACTTAATATAGATTTAAAACCTGTTTTATTTCATAGAATACCACCATTTGCAAAGTTGTATAATAAATCAAACTTCCATGTTCGGGAAACAAATTTTATTGTACCTAACAAGTTCAAAGAAAGAACATAGACTTTTCGAGTTGTATACAAAATAGTATGGTCCTCAAAAGTCTGTCAAAATGTAATCACATGCTAAAATAATGCAACATCTAAATTTATTTTGCAAATGAGGTTTTAGCAACGAAATCCTATACAGAATTAATATCAGAGCACCGAACCATCAATGCAGACCCATATTCACATTCCACATTTCTTCAAACATTTCACATTTACGAAACTTCACATTTAATTCCATGTCACATGTATGTATAACCACAAACGCTTTTTACTTGATCATCTACAAATCAGTGTGTAATAATTCTTTCTATTGACACGACTGAGTTTATTGCAACATTTCTAATGAACATTATTTTAGCATTAGAAATAATTGCGTAAATTGGGTTCGTACAAATATTAGCTCGAATAAACAGTACATTAGTGTTCTATTTGTGTGTTATACGAAATTTCTTTTAGAAGCGCAAGAAATTTCTAACTTGCTATAAGTGATAATTTAGTGTAATAGTCGTAATTTTAACACGTTTCTATTTACTCCCTTCATTTTCTGTCTGTTCGGTACACATTAACTCATTTTCTTGTTTATCTGTTCGGTACAAATTTTGCAATCGATTTTAAACTCACTTCCCATCATCCCATTTCTTTGAAATTTTCTAACCTTGCTTGCTTCCGATGACAATACAATATTCAGTCATTAGATATACGACAAAATAATCCATTTAACTGTCATTAATTAATTTAATTAATTGGAAATTATCCTTAAATACACGCAATGCTGCAACTATTTTGTGAAATTTAGGTTGCCTATCTCATAGAGAGTTCAATATTCATCTAGATAAGTTTCCCTGTTACAAATGATGAAGAACAATATATGCAGTTTTCGGAGAGCATTAGCTTCAATTTTTACGAGCTATCAATAGGGGCATTATATACAAAAACAATTAAAAAAGGATCTTTAAAAAACACACTTTTTTTAAGATGGACTGAAAGTAAAAAATAATAAATTGAATTAATCATATGAATAGGAAAATAAAAGCCTTGATTTCATTATGATGGAATGATAATATCTAAGAGCACCCACGCTTTTATTTTCCGATTTATAAGATTAATTAAATTTATTATTTTTTTACTTTTTACTTTTTAGTTCATCTTAAAAATCGTGTTTTTAAAATTCCTTTTTAAATTATTTTTTACAGATATGCTGAACATCTCTTGTGAGAAAATACCTAATTGGAATGGTTATTTGGCCTCATGAATGGTGTTTAGGCACGAAAGTAAATTATGAAATATGCGAATATTAATTTGCTAATCAGTTTTTAATTTTGAAAATGTTTATATGTATATGAGTATTTTGTTGACGTCCCAAGAAGTTCAAATTGTTCATCCACAAATTCCTCATTTTAAACAGAATCTTTTCAGTTTAAATTAAAGGATGATGTCAGGAACGGTCGAACGATTTATGTTAAGCTTTTTCCGTAACCTTGATCAAGCGAAAGTTGTGTTACAAATACTGATAAACTGTTCTGCCAATGTGTGGAATAGAAATGAAAATATTTCCGAGAAATTTTGCAGGTTGAGTTATCAAAAAGTGAAAATTGCGTAGTAACCTATGATGTTTATTTAAATGCACCGCAACTTAGAAGGCAATAGTGTACTTTTTGAATAAAAAATGCATATATAGTAATTCTCTTCTCTATTTCACTCTTCACCTTGTATATGATTATGTATAATCTATACAACATCTTGTTACATCCAATTTCGTTTCGGGAGTGGAGTACAAGATTCAGCACTTCTGACTGTTGTTTATGTCTGTACACGAATGTGCCAGAAACTCTGATGTACACATAATTGATACCTAGTAGAAGAATGTGTCGTAGGAGATGTGTTATTGTTCATCCTATTACGAATATACCCTACTTCAAATGATTACGTTATAGAACGTTCCGTATTTCAAAACTCAGGAAATTAACAACCTTTTCGAGAAAAACATCTAATTGAATTCTATTGACTTGTTACAAACCTTTCCAGGAGCTCAGAGGGTGTGAAGATCAAGAACAAATACTTGAACGTTGGAGGAAGGTATATTATAAGTACTTTGAAACTACAAGCTTCTGGAATTTTAAGTTCACATAATGGATTCCATTAACTTGGTGAACTACCTGATTTACTGTCATTGGGACAATGAAATTCAAATACAAAAATGGCTGCATGATCATTCAAGACCTTTTACACTTAAGCGATGTTAGCTTTTGGTAGTAATATTGGTGGATATTCTTTGCGGGGCAAATATTATGAGATTCTAATTTTATTTAAGAGAATGAACGAAGATTATGGGCTGATATTTTGTTTTAATATTATTTCATTAATTTCGTTGAAGTATCTTAAAGCATTAATTATCTCAGTAACACTATTAATACGAAAAATTTACTATTAGAGGCTGATATGATGATATAAAACATTAAAGAATGTAAATATTAGATAGTTTTAGGGGTAGCACTAATGGTACGATACATAGCAGTAATAGTACAAATTCGAAACACAGTAAGTTGATTAGTACTATTACAGGAGATATGATTATTCTTAGCATTATAGTATGAGTAGGGAATGCAAATGTAAGATTTTTTGGAATTATTTATAAATTGGATAATAGTGTATTAAATACCATACAACTGGAATAGCTGTATGAAGTAGGGAGCCATAATAGATTCCAAACGTAGGGGAACGTGCAAAGCGAATCCTTATTTTCCGTTAGGAAGTGCCAAATTACAATTGATGCAAATCATTTAAAACCTTGATGATTATTTTTAAGGTACTGTTTTATTTTGCAGTAGATGATTTGCTTCTTGATCTGGTTCATAACTCCTATGTACGTTTACCATTGACAGTTCTGATTGTAAACTGCCTAAGTCGCTGTATATTACCTACATATTGTATTTATATTAGTTCACGACATATCTTGAAAGGTATCGAAGAGAATAATTTAGATTCAAATGAGATTTTTGACGAAAATTATATTACAAAATTAAATATCAATGATCCTATCAGAGGCGAACGTCAGCAATTCTGAAATAATTGTAAATATCTGCGTCTAGTAGACCATCTAGAAAAATATATTATTACTGTTGAAAACGTACCTAATTGTGTTGTTCATGATTTGGGAATGTAAAGCGCAGAGCAGACAAAACTTATGATAAAGCAAAATATATGTATGGGGTCATATTTTGATGACAAGGGAGTATTTTAAACTTCCTTGAGGACCATCAGCAGAGAAAATTTACTTGCACGTTTGTAAAATAGCCACGAAGATACAATTTAAACTATTATAGCATATGTAGCAAGTGTAGGAAAAAGTTCTGAATGTTTTACATCATATTAAGAATAACGATTCCAGATATGCGAGCTCTCACGCAATCATTGTTAAGAGTATCATTTTGGCATAGATAATTCTAGTGAAAAGAAAATTAAATATACTGTCATCGCATAATTCCTTATCAAACATGTATAAGCGCAAGTCAAGACAAAATTGAAACTAGTACGTTGCTTGAAACCTTTGTACTTCGTGTGCAGCGTACTTCCTGTGCGACGACTAAGGTGGGCAAGCCATGTAGCTCGGATGGGGGGAAAATGAAGATAATATTCTATCCTGGTTGGAAGACCAGATGAAAGGAGACCATAGGGAAGACCGTGACGCCGTTGGGAGGATAATATTAGAAGAGATTTTCGAGAAGTAGGTGTTTGGGATGAAAACTGGCTTGATATTTCTCAGGATAGAATCCAACGTTTGTTACTGTGGCGATGAACTTGCTAGTTCCATAGGCCATAGAGTTGGCTAGTGCAGTTAAAACATATATTCGTAATAAGAAATCTATACATATCTGCGGCAGGAAATCCTGAAATATATGTGATTTGTATGTCGATGAAACACATTCCTGTTTTGTAAGGAAAATGAATGCGAATCGTATAGAAGAGGCATGTTCATAATATTTGATAACCAATGCCATCATACTGGAAAATGGTGCAAACAGGGAACATGAGTATTATGCTGATTTATTATGATGAAGTCATCGTTGGCATGCATGTCATATGTAACAAAACTGCAAACGTTCTGTATGTTCTAGTTTACAAGATTATAAGGACTTAAGAAAGACTTCCTGTTGTAATTTAACTAGGGTTATCAACTGGAAATGTCAAATGTAGAACAAAACTCCGAAAACAGCTGACCTTTAAAAAAAATGCAAAATATTACTTGCTGTTGTTACTAATTTCTTGTACTTTCGCAATTTCGCGAACGGAGACAAACTTTGTCGAGTGCAATATATGGACAGTACTACTAACCAAGTACCCCATAGTTAATAAGTAGTTACAAATTATCGCTCGTGACCTTAAAGTTTACTATAAATAACACGAACAATGCCAATTTAGGTATTGCTCATTTTATTTTTATAATGTCGGAAAAGACAAATACCGTCATCACATTTCTAAAATGTCCGGTAAAAACGGAACGGTTGGTGACAATATATTTAACACAAATCAAAGTGAAAATTATGTTGAACGCTGCACTATTAAGATATGACGTTGACTCAAGATCAGGAGAAGAACGAAATACCGTCCTTGTGTGGCATAGTTAAAGTGTTGAGAGAAACGTAGTTTTTACTCTACAAAGGCAAATGTTAGAATATTATGAAAATGAGTTAATAATTCTGACCTAAGCCTTCATTAGATTTTGTAATCTTATTAAGGAAAAATAGAAGGCTCAACTTTTTACACATAAGAACTAGTCCTGCGTGCTTTGTAGAACGTTGGTTCATACGGTAACGTCGCGGACTTCAGAGCAGCAATGGGTTCAAACCCCATGGCTGTATATCCCGACTGAGGTTTTCCAGGGTTTCCCTCAGTTTAACGAGCTGAACGTCAGGATAGTACCTTAAGAAATGTCCTGGTCGATACTTTCTTCATCATCTACCAACCGAGCCGCCGTAACTAAGTAGTACAGCGTTGAGGTAGCATTCGGGATGTCGTGCGTTTGATCCCAGTGACCGACCATGCTTACTGAGGTTTTCCAGGGTTTGTCCTCAGCCCCACCAGGCGAATGACGGGATGGCACCTTCAACATAGGCCATGGACGACACCTTCCCGAATCCTTTTCCCTGCACTATCCCGGTATGTGCCTTAGATGCCTAAAGGCCTTAAGTAAAAATTATATTCAATTCTTCCTCTACCTAACCCATCCCAGTCTGAGCCAAAGAATGTCAAAAGGCCTTGAATAAAATGTAAAAGTTTTCACAGAATATTTTCCCCTAAAATGAACATTATTCCAGTCAAACCATCATTATAGTTCCAGGAACGTTGTTGTCGAAATGAAAAGCACTGCAATGGCTTAGATATATATACAAAATACCTACAGTATTCCATCTCAAGGTCTGTTGAGAATAATGAGGAAACCCAATTCGAATATAGGTATGATAAGCCAACTTCTATTAGAAATGCATTGATAAATATGAATCCGTTCTTAGCGCAACTTCGGAAATATTCTATTTATGCCTCACGAGATAAAATGAAAATTTATCTTGAAAAGGGGTATTAGAAACAGCTGTGGAGTTTTACTCGTTCATATAAGGGGATATGAGTCAGACAAGTTCATTAAATTTTAACATTTCATTAAAGAGAAATGTTCTGGTATCGGTGGTTCGTTCCGTCACAAACATGCCTTTCATATGGTCACAGACAATTCTGTCGTGCATTCTATAATGTAGTAATGATGAATATTTACTACATCTGTACCTGAGAGAACAAGATAAGTCCAAATTGTGACCAAAACGTAATCAAATTAGTTTTGTACGGCAGCTGGAAGACCTCACATACTGGTTTAAGACTCTCGTTATAAACGTGTTACCAATGTAAATAAGCAAGCTTTTATGTAGCTAGTCCATTTAGTTTCTGTATGAAACAAAGTATATTTCTCTTTTTTCTCGAAAACAACGATTTGTGACTTACGCGCTTCTACCTCTCAGGTAGAGATATGTGGACGAAAGTGCACTTTGCCCTTGGGCCATGTCTAAAAAACCCACTTGCTACTAATGAAGTCTAAACCTATAAAGCCGGAGGAATATCTAATACATCTAAAGTTCATTGAATTTGCAAAGTTCAATCACAAAATGATTTCGCTATTCAAATCCTTCCATACAATTCTAATTTTCCAGTGGCATTTGGAATTTGTTGTTCTTGTAAGTAGAAAATGTACAATACCTTAGTACAATAACTACGCTCTGGATCAACGGATCTTCAAGGGAACATTTTGTAGCCCTGAGCTCCATGAAACGATAGGGAAAGGGTAAAACCCTTTTGAAGCTTTTGAAATTTGGGAATAGCAATGTTTGAGAACAATTTTCTCAAAATGTAACAAAAGTACAGGATATTTTCTTCCAATTCTCACACAGAAGAACAAAGGAATTCAAACATTATAGTATATGTTTATTAACGTGGCATAAACATCGATTATAGAAATCGTATACAAATCCGGCAACGGATAGATCTTAAAAATTTTCTTTAACTCGTTATTCGGACGAACTATGTGGAAGAACGGATCTGATGTAAGGCGTTTTTACTTGAATATGCCAAAAGGTTGTTCCTGTGGGGCAAAGTAAAATATTTTCAAACTACCAAAACATTGCAAATGCAAATACAGCTCATTCATTTACGAACTCAGCCGTAGCGGAATTCATGTGCTTTTAGATCAAAGTCAGGCTGTATAAATTATTGTAAGGTCTCGAAATTGTAGTTTAGTATGATACTGAATTTATTTTATGGCTTTTAGGCAACTATGGCTCAGGCCGTATAGATGATGATGGGATTAAATGATGGAATGAAGAAAGCGGGAGAAAACGGGAGCACCCTGAGAAAACCCACGCACGCACACGGTGTTTGTCCACCACAAAGTCCACATGGCATGAGAGCACTTGAGCAGGGATCGATCCGACGACCCCTAGCACCAGAGGTGAGCGCTCTACCAACTGAGCCACCGTGGCCCCTATTATGATACTGATTCAGTGATTTACGCACAGCAACGAAATAAGGGATTCTCTTTTTCCTACATGGAATTATTTGGGCCAGTTAGAAGATAATATATAAGATAAGGGATGTTTTCAATAGGATCCAGTATGCAGTGCTAAAGTATTATAGGGAGTGTTTAGGACTGATTCGTGAAAATAACGAATTCAAGAGTGCATAGCTATTTCATAGCGGTTAATACATGATGGCCAGTTCAAGTTTTTGTTTCCGAAATTCGATAGCAAAAGAGGGATGATTAGGTTATATATGAAACCTTTGGAGTTTCACTGCAACGCATTTGAATTCAGTATGGATAAAAAGGTAAACTTGCTGTTGTCATCGTTAGATGGTTAAACATTTGAGAAACTAAGGTCATTCGTAAATATCAGCGCAAAATTTTAACCAGCTTGCGAGCATGCTAATACAAATATTTGAAACCCCCTCTAATCTCAGAACCTAACGGTTTCATGTCACTCATTAATGCTACAACCAGGTTAACCAATGAATGGATTGTTAAGAGCGCAGGCTAACAAATGTAGATTTGATACGTTCCTAAATGAAGAAGTGATAGATCAACTTGTATTTGGGATTCAAAATATATATTTGAGAAAATTGTTATCTCAATGAAGAACTGACGTATGAGAAACCAGTGCAAACAGCCCTCCAACATGAAATGGTGGAAAAGGATAACTTTACACTTTCAACTCAATTAAAGCAAGTAACAGTACAAGATTAAGATCTGATGGCTATTGGCAAGAGTACATACAGTTCAAATCAACCTTGAAGAAGTAAAGTTTCCGAATGGAAACAATTCTAGAGGATGCAAGTGGGACACTTGCTCCCCTTGAAATTCATTCTTTATATTTTTTTATATTCTACTGTATCTTCATACATTGGGTGTTTGTTTTATTCTTTTCACTCTATGCATTTCATAAGTGGTAATTGGGATACTGCCATTAAATTTCCTTTTTTATTCCCATATCCATTTTATCTATGTAATCACACATACGCCAATTTATACCTTCAAAACGAACTTTGTATAAATATCGAAAGCAAAAACATGAATTGCATTAGTAAACCACCATGTAACTTTTTCTTCTTTGAATTTTCTCTTTTTTATGAAGTTTACTGTAGTTCTTCCAGGAGGAAAATAGAAAACGAAAGAACTCCTTCTCACACAGAAACTTACATACAAAGCTTATAAAGCACGAATAAGCCAATCGTAATATACACATTCTTTTAAAGTAATAATTTAGGGGCTCTCATCTTAAGATATTTTTTTTACATTTATATATATTTTGTAAATACTGAGCAAATCAAAAACAATAATGAAATTTTGAAACGCAACCTCTCTAATACGTTCTAGCATTTATGAAAGGAACTGTTTCAGATTTGAACTTAATTCTTCTAGGCGATATGTTAAAAGGCCGTAAAGCAGGACGGCATAAATTAGGATTGAAATTCGTATAAATAACAAGTATTTTCAAATTATAGATTAGGTGATTTGATAGATATTTTAAGAATTATGTAGTCAACTTTCTAAATTTTACATTTCGATTGTCAATTGACAATAATTTATAAATATATTAGAAGTGGAACCTAATTATCGAGAGCTCTTAAAACGAATCTGAATTTGAATTTTTACGGGCCTTTGGTCAACTTTGGTCAAGCCGAATGGATGATGATGAAAGAATTGATGGAACGAAGAAAGTCGGAGGGAATGGAAGAACCCCGAAAATACCCCCCACACAGTATTTTTGCCACAAAACCTCATTGTACGAGTCCGGATCGAACCGAGGATCCCACATACCGAAGATGAACACTCTACCGCTGAGCCATGGAGGCAAATATCTAATCTGAAGCTGGTTCTTTTTCTCTTGGCTTGTTTAGATTTTGGTGTTACTTTATCCATAGCTCAATGATGGCCAGGAAATAGCGAGTCTCTCTAATTAAAATTTATCTAATGGTAGACCAATGTCGTTAGTGAAAAATATATTAAACGGAGTTGTAATGCTAATTATATATTTTTAACACTAGTTACCTGTAAAATCATGAGTAAATCATATTCATTTTGCGCCATAGAAGTTCACAATATATATAACCGATGAAATTCTGCATCTCCTCAGAAACAATTGTTATTCTTGAGTAAATATGATAATGACTTATGTGGATCAGTTGTCAAATAACCAACTGATCATATAACCAACGAACATATCATTTGGCCATGGAGGACATAAAATTTACATAATAAACTTCTTCTTCGCCAGAAAATCTTGCACATAAATTATCTATTAATGATGGTTAAAATATGTTCTTTCCATAAACTTCGACATCTAACTTAAACTTCAATGTAAGCACTGTTTGCCTGAACAACTCATCTATATTGACAATGTTATACTATCTCTGTTTTTGTGACTTCAAATTATCTAATAGTTATTTACTAAACTGCACTAAATCCCACTGTAATGAACAAGGAGTTCTAACACGCCAGGTAATAAGACATTTGATGATCCTTACTATTCAAAAATGTTGGATATGTTACTGGCCGGCGATACTAAGTGACTGGTAGAAAATTTGGTACTATTTTCCAAGTTAAGATTCCATTTCGTTAATTTGAAAATTATTATTTCAATTTTATTTTATTTTTGAAATAATTTTATATAATTCCGTAATCTATTAGGAACTTCTTCCCTAGAAAGTATGAAAGAAAAAAGGTTTCCCGAAATTTCACGCTTCAATTTCTACTCTGCCATAAATTCCGAAATTGGATCTCTCCTTTGCCAATGAAAACGCCAGTGCTATCAGAAGGAGAAAATACTAACTTTCCAGAAGTAACATTTAAGGAAATAGTTAACTCTAGTATAATAAACGTTCTGCAACAGCACGTAATAAACGAATAATTATAATGTTCATCTCTTCATGATTACTCTGCAAATAAATTTCTACCATATCTGTGACACACACAAACACATATATCCATATACAGGGTGGTACAATTAAAAGTTGCCACCCCTTGTATAGTCCGAACGGCTACAAATATGAGAAAATGCAAAAACAGTCCAGCATTATTTTGAGGATCTATCAGTTTGAGCTATAAAACCTGCCCCCCCCCCCCAATTGGCAACTTCAAAATTTCAAATCAGAAAGGGTGTCGAGTGGTATCTCGTTTGAAAACTGTTGACCATAGAAATGTTTTGGTGAAACTAAAAGTTTCCATCTACTTTATCTCGTAAGAGAGTGGTTTGTTTGAAATATCCCGAAACGCGTCAACTATAGTTTGGAGAGAGACGAGATATTGTAATCATTTTAAGTGTGCTGCCTCATCCTCCCCGGTGTAGTGGAAAAACCTTCTATTTTCTGGTAAATAGTAACATGGATCGAATGACATTTGATTTGAAATCTACTTCGATTCTATTTACAAAAATTGTAAATTTGATTGAAATTGTATTCTATTTTTAATTTGACTAAATACTTTGGGGTAATTGCATGTCGACCCTTTAATAAGTATGCATACGAAAATCTCAAAAGAAGTAATATTTTATCCTATTAAACCTAGTGAATACAATAAACTACCTATTATAACGTTAAAGTTACTTCAGTTAGCCTCGTTACTATCAACATGAAGCGTGTTGCCCCATTCACTGAGGTCTAGTTGCAAAACCTTCAGTTGTCTTAAATAGTGATATGCGTGAAGTGACACATCGTTTGAAAGAGCTGTTGAATCTTTGAAAACAATTAAATTTGATTCGAATGTCAGTAAGAAGTCTGTGAAATATTGCGGGCTGACAATTTGAAGACTGGAAACAGAAAGATCGTTATCGGCCTAGTATGCCTTAGTAAATATTGGTATGTTATATTCGTTTGTTACTACAGGTCATCTAACACGTTATTGTAAAAAGGATTTGTTTTTATTGAATATAAATTTGAAATAAAAAAAACTTGATACATTGGAAATGGAGAAAGTTACAAATGCCTGGGAATGCTTTGCAAGAATTGTACTTGGACATAGTTAAATGCTAAAAATGAAACAGTGCCCAAAAGAGGAAGATGGTACTTTATTGAAGAACAAGCTCCCTTGCACCAGCCTTAATACGTGTACAGCTGTAACTATCTGCTAAGTGTCATTGCTTTGCTCTTGAATTCTCTCGTTTGTGTGGAACATAACTTTTGATAAATGAAGACAAAAATCACGTGATAAAGATAAATGAAGACCGAAATCACATGATTAACTATTGTATATTATACATTGAAGTTATTTTCTAATAAGGACAAATGTTGTGCCAGTAAATACAGTTTGAACCACTCCGTAAAACTCATACTTGTAACAAAAAATATTCGAAGTGCCGGCCCTCAATTTCCATACTGTAGTAAAGTCGTTGCTCGAAATTATTGCGAACGTTCTGTAGGGTTCTGGTGTTATTTTTCGACATTCTTACACTATTCTTTGCCGTAGCTCATGTAATGAATGGAAAAGATTGTGGTGTAGATTTTAGATTTTAAGTGCCCCCCCCCCCCCCACAAAAAAAAGGTGAAAGAACAGGACACCTTGAAGGCCACTCAATAGGATTTCTCCTACCAATCCAATGACTATGAAATCTTTTATCTAAAATCTGCCTAACCTGCGCATCATAATGTGGTGGCGCCCCATCTTGTTGGGAAAAGATCATGTATTCTGAATACGTTACATCATTTTCAATTATTTCTCTGATCATAGGATCCACATAATTCTGTAACAGATCCAGATAGGTGTGTCCGTTCAAGCTATCTGGTAGAAACACGGGACCAATAATCCGGTTACCAAAGATGCCAGGCCAAACAATTAATTTTTCAGGCTATTGTGTATGGATTTCAATGGAGATCCATGGATTTGTATCGCTCCAATAACGGCAATTGTGTCGATTTACAATTCCACTTAAGAGAATGTGCATTCATAATAAAAACAGGTGTTATAAATTATGCTCGGATTTGTCCTTATGCGTCCGATTATTTCTTCACAAAACTGTAGTCGACGATACCATAATCTTCATTGAGTTCCTGTAGAAGATGCGCTTTGTAAGCTTTCACCTTATGGGTCTTTAAAATGCGCAATACTCTAGTCTTTCCTATTCCCGATATTTAGACACATGCCTAGTGCTTTATGTATTGTCCATAGAAACATGACCCAGAATCGCCACTTAAGTGACTTCAGTTCTTACACGCCGTTCGCTATGACGTTTCCTGCTAGCTACTGGCCCAGTTACCAAAAATTTCATCAACAGCTGTGAAACATATTGGTGTGATAAAACTTTGCCTGAATGATTCCCATTAAAGATTCGAGCTGTAGCTCTAGCATAACTATTATCGCGCAAGTATATTGCCACAATTTGAACTCTTCCTGTACACTGTATCTCACTATTGTAAACTATCACAAAAAATGCAACTGACACTGCATGGAAATCCCTAAAACACAAAACGACGCAAAACAACAATGTACATAAAGGTCGTAACTATCTACAAAAATATAATTTTCCAATTTCTGTATATGTCTGTCAACCTGGGGGCCTTTAAGGCACTTTCCATTGCCATAGAATGCAGAAATTTTGCATGAAGGTTTATTGGCAACTAAAAATTTCGCTACAACTCTAAAATTTCCAAATATCCCTTCATGTACCCGAAAACACCTCAATTAATATTTCATTAATAACAATGAAAAAATAAATTGTTACAATTTTAATTTAGATCAATAATGTAAAGAAAAAATAGTTTAGAATTTGTATATTCCAATTTAGATTGTTGCAAACCAGAAATATTTATATTACATGTCTGAAAGCATAATAAAAATAGCAGAAGTAATAGTAGTTATAGTTATAGTAGTATTGGTAATAGCAGTAGTTTTTGTAATAATAATAATATCAACATTGATGAAAAAATAAATCCTATAGATTAACACTGTTACCTACGCAAGTTTTCACTTTCTTCTGCCTGACTAAATTCTCAGTGTACAACGTTTATTTTCGAATTTTGATCTCCCTCTTTCCTAATGATTTGGATCAGGATAACTCTGCGGGCCTAAAGTTGTCCAAAAATATTTCTTTTCTGCAACCTATCCAACAAACATTTTAAGTTACTCCCTGACTAACACCTCGGCAAGCAGGCTATAATAGCAGACTCCTGAAAATGATAGCTCCTTTAAATAATGAAAGATGTTGGGTTTAGCCAGTATTGCAGTTGGGCCACAACACACCGGAACAAGTTTCCGGCATAACTAAAATCAAGCCTCGATAGTACCGGCATAAATTCACTAATGTACAGATGCAATAATGTCGAAAGTGTTTTTTAGTTTGACAATAGGTATAATCCGAAGTATTGGTTGTATCAATATATTGTATTCTTGTCTTGTCTAGAACTCAAATTTATCTTTTAAAGCTGGACATGTTTTTGCATTTTCTAATATTGGTAGCCGTTCGGACGATACAAGGGGTGGCAAAGGACTTTATGGATATGAC
>JAGDQP010005053.1:8632-34223 GCA_022664845.1 Lepisma saccharinum | reverse complement strand
GCCGTTCGGACGATACAAGGGGTGGCAAAGGACTTTATGGATATGACTTTTGAACCCCCTCATTTTGGATAGGGACAACATGAAGATTTGAAAGTTTGACCAACATATTTCGTTTGTTAAGGCCTTTCAAACGAGATATCACTCGATACCCTTTCCAATTTTAATTTTAAAGTTGCCCTCGGCCTACCCCTTCTGGGGGGCTTGGCGGCCAAGTTTTATAGCTAAAAATGATAGGCCCTCAAAATAATGATGGACGAGTTTTCGCATAGAAAATTTGTAGGCGTTCGGGCGATACAAGGGGTGGGAACTTTTAATTGCACCACCCTGTATAATAATTCACAACCACATTCAATCCACTACTGGATGAGGTCTCTCTTCGGAGAGAAGAGATTGGTCTAATGCTCCCACGCTGACCAGACGGGTTGGGAGAGGAGATCCTAAGCTCTCACTGTGATCGCCATTATCTTTTATTCATAGCAGCTGCATCAAGATGCTGGGTGGGCACCGTTCTAGACCTACACGCCTTGGAAAAATCTTTACCAGCGCCGAGAAGAGAACCCGGGACTCGTTAATCCGTTGGCAGACACGCTAACCAGTAGACCAGCGAGAGCAGTAAACTAAGTTAATTGAACACAATGTGGTGTCCAGTGTAACTACAACCTTTTGTGTTAAATCAACACAACATACGGTGCTGATTTCGGTGCTGGGGGAAATGTTACAGCTACAGCAAGATTTGACCATGGGGGTGGATCCAAAGGCCTTCAATGTTTCTTTACACTGGATCAAGTGACACAACTATGGTTTATCCCCCCTGATCATATATATATATATATAACTTTCGTGTGCCCTTGATATTGCTCTCCTTCTATTGGAAAAATTCCTGGCGACGACTTTGATGCAAAACTGCTATTTCTGTTTAAAAAGACACCAGAAGAGACGAAATAGTCATGCTTATAATCAATACTGAAAAGTTTGTGGAGCCAGAGGGCAATTTCAAGTTGGATGTAACGTAAAATTTCAAAGAAAATACAGCCTAAATGGCTGAAGCTAGGAAACCGATATGTGGTATGAAGGTGCATCATCTTTAGTAGATGAAGGAAATATTACGAAATCTTGAAAATGTTATCACCTTGCATCCAAAATGACTTGAAAATGAAATTTCCATAGAATACGTAGAATAAACGGCTGGAGCTAGAAATAGGAAATATAGTATGACGGTACAGATTATTAGTAGGTTAGGAATACAACATGATTCCAAAGACACAATCTTGGAATCAAAATGGCGGACCAAAAATCAATTTTCCACATCGTTTGTCCTAGAGATACGACAGTTGGCATAATATTACAACATTTTGAAAAAAGTCGCTACCTTGGATACAAAATGGCCACCCAAAACCAATTTTCCAAACCACTGAAGCTAGAGAAACGAAATTTGATATAAGGTGTAACATCACGGATAGGTTACAATAAATGGGGCAAACTAACGGGGATATGAGGTGCTCCATCGGGGCGCAGTCCCCCGGAGAGTCTAGTTGCGATAAAAGAAGCGCACCCCCCAAAATTTCACGGGATACTGGAAGCACTGCCTCCAGCAGAGCATATATATATAAATTTTATACACAACGCTGTAAAATCCAAGCAAAACCACCAGAGGTGCAAAAAGATCAGTCAAGTTCTTCAGCCCTAAAAAGTGGTGAAATGGAGGACAGATGAGCCATGTTCCGTAGCGACAGCATATAATAGGAACATTGGAACTTTGTGCAAGGTTCATGATCTTCAAGCCATAAGGGTGGTGGCGGCCCTAAAACCCACCACGCCTACCACCACCAACCTAAGGCTCGAATTCAAACATTATAAACATTGCTACCTCGCGTCAGTTTCCAGTGTTCGTCTTACATGCTGTCACCAAGGAACTTGGCTCATCTGTCCTCCATTTCACCACTTTTTAGGGCTGAAAAACTTGGCTGAACTTTTTGCACCTCCGGTATTTTTGCTCGGATTTATTTATAAGACATCAACAGAGATAAATCTTAATCAAATCAAGATACTTCCTCACCAGGAAAGGAGGATTTCGAAATTCTTGCAGGATTTGGTATTGATGACGTATCGATAAACTTTGTAGAGGAATTGCAAGTCAACCCCGGAGTCACCCACTATGGTTTTCTTTGTAACAGTTGATACCTGCAAGATATATATGTGTGTTGGTATTGGATGTGGTTATAACTTAATAAGTCAGTATGCCATTGATAAATTGAATCTTACAGAAAAGTAATTGAAGTAAATCGAGAGTTGGTAAATATTAATCAGGCACTAGTGAAGATCGGAAGAAACATACTTTGCCCTATTTTTACAAAAAATACTAAACATCGGCTCGGATGGTTAATTCCAGAGAAAGATATACTCTATACAATTTTAGGAAAAAATGAGATGAACACATTATTAGATTTTTGGGGTTCACGATTAAAACAAAACCAGTATTTACGTAAATAGTGGAGTCAAGCTGTATCGTACTTCCTACCACTATGGTACCATCGAGGAAGATAACTCAAGAAAGAGGAAAATGTTTAAAGAGGGAGAGATTAGCAATAAAATGCCTGTAGATTAGAATCATATGATATAGAATTACAAAAAAATCGTGAAACTATGTGAATGTTAAACATTAACCATACCGAGTTGATTGAGTTTATCACAAAATTTGGGACAGTTTGAAGATACCAGATACTAATACCCCCTAATAGCACCACACAATAATACTAAATAATACTAATACCACTAATACTAAAAACATACTAATAGCACCACAAGTACGGAGCAAGGAAAAGAGAAAATTCAAACTAAACCTGAGGGAAAGGAAAAGCATTGTATACACAAACAGAAATATCAGAGAATATGAAAGAAGCTTCTGAAGCAGAAGGACAATATAGACTCAAAGAAAGTATGAGACAAATGCTGAGAAATGCAGACCAGTCTTTGGAGTATAATGTTGGCAGAAAATTGATATAGAAAATTTCTAGAATATCTGGAGGTAGATTCCAAGAAATCAGTTTGACAAACGTGGTTATCAAAGGGTTACACGAATGAAATTCTACAAGATGTGCAGAAATGAGTGGATGAATTCGATTTAATGTAAGGTAAAATACATTACTTTAACTATATTATGGCGTTTGATAATTTTTGGAACAATTAATTTTAATGTACGAATGAAAGTAACGCATGATAAATATTGCTGAGATGTAGTTCATGTTTTGATGTAGAAAATACTACGCAGATTAGATTAAGCTGGTACAAATATTCAGTGACTTTCGGAAGTCTAAGTTGAGTATGTTTGTAAAGATAATGTTATTGTATTCTGGTTGTAACTTGCTTCTCTATTTCAATATATTTCCATACTTTGTGCTGGAACGCAAACCGCAGAACGTAATTGCTTATAATATAGGAAGTTCAGTGAATTTAACCCTAGTATATATTTCTAAAATTTTTCTACAATTGTAGTGTATCTATAGAAATTGTCGTATTTATATAAATAATTCCTCTTTCACGTTTCAACTGCAACACACATCACAAAAAATGTTATTTGTTTCAAGTATATCTCCACCCCTCCAATATGAAAGGTTGTTCTTCAGTAGAGGGTGAATTGTATTAAGAGACGTATGGTTAGAATTTCGCTTAGGAAAATATAATATTATTACTGAAGTAGCTGATACCAAACGTTTAGAACACTTGTGGATTTTCTTTTTCAGATGCAGGAGTCTTCCACGTGATCAAAAAATCGTGGTATCACGGATCTTTAAGCGTGGCGGTACATCATATTGGAGAAGAACTAGGTCCTGTAACAGCCTTTAATTTAGGAATATTATTTGTTGTAAATGTAAATGGAGAAGCTGTATTCGAAGCCCTCAATAATAAGTACCTTAACGCTAGACCAGACGTATACTTAGTTAGGGTGCTTAATAATAACTTAGAAGGAGGTAAGTTTGTGCTTTCACCAAAATGTTTGGATCATTTTATTATTAATGCTTTTGTATCATCAGATATTTTTTACATTATATAGAAACCCATACGGCCGATTGCAAAGACGTAGACGCAGGCTAGACAATGGTCTTAGGCTAAACGGGTGCATTCCAAATTGATGTTTAAACTTAAGCCTAACTAAGGCTAAATCTAAACTTCATCTTTGCAATTAGCCCATAATGCTCCTGATCGTATAGCTTCAACATAAAGCTTCTCTCAAGTTAACAATGACCTCTTCAATTTTATAACTTATCTCTACATATTTCTTTCCGATCGGTAAGGTAAAAGAATTTAGGAGAAAGTGTAATACCCCGTTATTTTGCTTAAACTAACAATTCTCTATAATCCGTCAATCATTCATGTCTAAGTGAGTCACAAGAACGATTATTTACATGAATAGTCCTAAAGCCTAATGTCATTTCTGAATGAACACAGAGAATGATCACCATCCTTACTGAGGTTTTCCCAGGGTTTTTCCTCAGCCACATCACGCAGATGCCGGGATAGTACCTTCAACTTACGCCCTGGCTAACACCACATCCTTTCCTCGCCTTTATCCCGGTTTTAGATGCCTAATAACCATAAATAAATTCGAATGTATGTAAAACTAAAGTAAAATTCAATTTGAGTTTATAAAAAAGTTCCAAGTATACCGACATATTGCTTTTATAGGATGACAAAATATACGTATATGAACTGAATTGTGAGACTTTTATTCAGTTTTTTCCTGACTGCTAAAGCCTACGCAATATTCCCTATGGACAACGACATGGATTTTTTATTTAACTATCTGGCTTCCGATCACTCAAATACTATGTCCAACATCACTTAGGAATCCTTAATCAATTTTACAATCAGGGTTGATAATAAGACCATCTATCCCGTAGAACATGATAACAAAAATGTAAAGTAGAAATATGTAGTTAAAGGTAAAAATCATAATTCAGTCAAAGATACTTGATAAAACCCTCTACGTCAATAGCACTAATGAACGACGGTACAGAGAACATGAGAAGTTTTCTGGTCGTCAACGTCCTGGTCAGCAAATAAAGCCCCTAAATTATCACGTGTTACATCGACAATAAATTCATAGTCGAACATAGTTGAAGGGCTTTAATAAGTTCGACATAACGTGAAACTATATAGCATATTATTCTTGGCAATAGGTGTCAAAAAAGTTAAAGACAAAATTAAAATAGCAGTAATTTAGTTGATGGGACCTAAACGAGCTGATGAGCTTTTAAGGATGGAACCTACAGCTTTCCCTAAAGTTGGCTCCGAACTACTCCGTTGAATGATCACCGGCGTTAATTGAATCTGTGATCGTGGTCGCAAGCGAGCACTCTAACATCTGGGCCACCCCGAGGTCACAAATGATTGGTGTTTTAGCTACTGAACAGATTTTTTCCTATTTTTAAGCTTGAAAACATAATAATCGAGTTGTCCTTAGGTAATTTAATTGAAACCCGTTGCTATTAAAGATGTTTAAAAAGAACATTTTTCTTACGATTCCGATTACGCTCATTAAAGCAATTCCATCTACACAGCAGTTACAGAAACCTTAGATCTCATTCGGATTCGAAATACTAGTTTCTTTGCTACGCCATCACAGGAAGTCGAATACATATCAAATGTGATTCAGGAGCTATATCGAGAACATAATTACAGCATTAGTGTTTCCAAGAAGCGTAAATAGACTACATTTTTCTGTAAACCGATGATCCACCTAGTTAGCATTTTATACTTTTAAATAATTTAACATTTTATGTAAAATATGATAGCACAAAACTTATAATTCCATGTGGATATCAGTAGGTGATACAGTGTGTTCGAAGTAGTCATTTTATGATTTCCTTTTAGAGAAAGATTCAGATTTATACCAACAAAATATTAGTATAATTCGAACAGTTCATGAATTTAGGTATAAAAGGGCGTAAGTGTCATTTTCCAACTTACGAGGAAAACAAGTTTTTAAATTTTATTTACATATAAAACAAGAGTTCTCACCGTTCATAAACTCAACAGAAGAACTAAGAAATGTTCTAGGAGTGACAAGATATATTATTATTCATACAGAAATGCAATTTTCATAAATTTTGTACTAACATCCTTCTAATCTTCAATTATGTACGCGAAACAGTAACAACATTGTGCATAGAGCTATTCTCATTTATAACACCAAATTATTATACGATACCGACAATCGTTCAAATCATATGAATATTTACGCTTTATGCTATGTACCTAAAATATTGTCTTAAATTTACTTGGAATTTTAATTTCTTCGACAATAGATATTTAAAAGTAAGTAAATTTGATCACTACAGTAAGAAAATAAAGGATTTTCTAATTTGAAAGTGATTTCGCATAGATCTGAGAAACGAAAGAGAAAAATCTTGTTGTTAAGAA
This sequence comes from Lepisma saccharinum, assembly GCA_022664845.1. Classification (NCBI taxonomy): domain Eukaryota; kingdom Metazoa; phylum Arthropoda; class Insecta; order Zygentoma; family Lepismatidae; genus Lepisma; species Lepisma saccharinum. The sequence goes on along the minus strand of JAGDQP010005053.1, from coordinate 27,803 downwards.
AGATTCACCCTACATTATCCCACCTGCCAAGAAAATATGCTTCCGTTTTCGGAACAAGTGATATCAGAATACGGCTGTCGTCATTCAATTCCAGATTTCGTCTGAAACAAATTAACTTCCTTCACATTATTCACTTGCTTATTATTTTTTGTTCGTTTTTGAACTTTGAACTAGCCGTGCAATTTACTTTAACTAGGATGAAAACAAAGCTAATATTTTAAGGCTGAAAAACTGCAAGTGTTCAGAAGGCTGGCTTAGAAAACACAAGTATTATGTCTGATTAAAAAGAGACAGAAATACTATTTACGAAGGAGGGGAGGGGGAGATTCCGGAATCGTTCTCTGGTGGACGGATCGGTTGCAGTACATACTTTATCTGCTAGATGCCTCTTGATATAATCCTTCCCGCATCATCTACCGACCAGAGTTATCGAGTGAAGTCATGGTGCCACGAAATAAATGTTTTGTCAAGCGCCTCTCGCTTGTTCGGTGATTTTTGTGATGACTGAAAAGTGGAAACAACGCTTGAGGCTATGAAATTTTGTTTTCTGTTTAGAGAAACAACTGTAATGCTTAAAATGGCTTACAAGGAAGCTGCTCTGAGAAAAACAAAACTTTACGAGTGTTTTTTGCTTCGAGGCCACTTGAAGACCAACCTCGCTCAGGGCAACCCTCAACCTTCCGAACGGATGAAAACATCGCCACAACTGGTAGAGTAATTATGGAAGACCGTCGCAGAACCCCTGATATACTTGTTGATTTGTTTGGTGCGCCTGGAGTTCCTGCCAACGGTCTTTGAGCAAGAAATTGAAATGAAAATTGTTGCATAAGAACATGTGCCTCAACAACAGACAATACCTTGAGTGCGACACGAGTTTTAATGGAAAACAACATGATTGAGCTTTTGCAAACGCCATATTCACTCGAACTTGCTCCGAGCGACTTTGTTTTATTCCCCCAAATAGAAAAAATCCTCTAAACAAAACGGTTTGCAGATGTGGAAGAGGTGAAGGAAAAACGACGGAGCCATTAAAAGGTATCACTTGGCAAGAGTTGCACGACTGCTTCGAAAACGGAAAACTCTTTTAGACCGGTGCGTTTCATCAAATAGACAGTACTTTGAAAACGATTCAAGTTGTAGCACCCAAAATTAAATATATACAATTTTATTACAAAATTCCGGTTTCTTTTGGGTACTCCCTCGTATATCATGATTGTGTTACGAAAAAAACTTTATTTTTATATGGGCCAGTTTAGTAACTTTGGACTTCGGCCCGTCACGATTTGCCTTTAGCTGTTAAGTGTTAAAATACACACCCATACCCCTGCCGGGACTCGAACCCGGGACCGTTGAGTCGATAGCCTACCGCAGCAGACCGCTCGACCACCCGGTCAGCGATTGTGTTAGCAGATCTATATCTAAAGAATATGATGTGAGGAGTTCTACGTGGCAAGCAAAGATGCATCGTATTAACTTTTTTGGAAATTTACATTATATAGGTATCGAAACATGAAAATTTTGATAATATCGAACAATTTAAATATTATTTATGCGAACTAATTTTACATAAAGATGAAGTAGTAAATAATATAGTAATTCAAAAACAAAAAAACTTTAGAACCTATTACTGATTAAAACTGCAAATTTTACTTTGGACATTTTAGAAACTAAAATGATCAGAAAAAAGTTGAACTTGTTTTAAACTACTGTTTATACTTACTTTAAATAGTTTAAAATGTTTATAAATACGAATGAAGTACCTATTTTATCGTTTGTGTATTGAAAATATTTTTTTCTAAAATGGAACATTGATTTACATTTTAAAACTGTAGGTTTAATATTTTAATAACTTATAACAGAAACTTTGTTCTATACTTAATAAACTTTCCAAAGATTGATTTTGAATTTATAATCTAAAATTTTGTAATTTTAACTTACTCTATAAGAAACATTGTTTCCAGGGTATTTCTCTTGTATATTGAAAAAAATGTTTTGGAAGTATTTGAATGTTGATGTAATTGACTTTCTGATGTATAAAGACTAATGTTCTTCCCTTTTAAACATATTTTTATGTTCAAGAAGCAGGTGTGTATGGTTTTATTTTGTGTATAACATTTTTACACTCAGGAGAACAAGTTAGAGAACTTGTTCCTTTAAACAAATGTTTTGTCTCATCTTTTTTTATGTTTACCGTATAGCAGGTGTTTGCGGAGCAAGTTGGGACTTGTTATTTAAACATTTTGTTTTATGCTTTGAGGGGAAAGTGGACGTCATAGTATATCTGCTCAGTTGTTTTGTAACTACGACAGTGAACCTTAGTCATAAACTCTTTCAATATTTCGTTTAACCACTTTCATGAATTTTTCTGAAGACGTCACTATGAAAGGATCCTTGACGGGTAATGAAACATCATACCCGGGTATTTCTCGCAGTGCAGCATTGTCAACTTTGGAAATGGTATTTATATCAGATAGTGATGAAGGTTATATACTGAAGCCAGCGTGGCGGACAGTGAAACGGCATCTGCGACTATGGGTAGCACTGAAACCTCTATCTGTAAAAGTTGAATTTGTTCCGGATAATGTGAATTCGTGTCGCTGCGTGAAGAATATAATTCACGAACTATGTATTCTTGAAGCAATTGAAAACTGGTGAAGCAAACACGTACCATTAATCTGTTATCATTGCTTTTATAATATTCGAAATGCTCTGTATCATGATTGTGTTATTAGTTCAGTTGATGAAGAAAATGATGTGAGACAACGTACATGGAAAGTAATTATGCATCCTATTAACTTTTTCGAATTTTCAAGACTTATATTTCGAAATATCAGTATTTTACTAGTATTGATTTTTGAATATATTTTCGGCGATCACTTATACATAAAAATTAGTTATGATTGACAAGCTTAATCAGAAAGACTTTAATGCTGTTTCTCCTAGTGATTAAAAGTGTGAATATTTAAAACTTATGATTCTGTGAGGAAAATTGAAGTTGATTTGAAAATAATGTATATACTGTATTATACTGTCTATGTATACTTTTTATACATAAAAGTGTTGGGTATCCCTTTTAGAATGAAAAAAAATGAATTGAAGTCTTAGTCTTTGTCCAATCCACATAAAATAATAATATTACTAAAATTCTGCAACTCATATAGAATATATGTACATTTAGTTTAAAGTTTGAAATTCTTCCATAATACCGGGGACTTAAAGATTCCATCCTTTAATTATTTATTATCAAAATCAAAATGATCTACAAATACTATTCATGAGAAAAAAATGAAAATTTTCTATATGGTCTACTCATAGAAAAATCATATTCGTACATATATACTACTATCAGTTGAAATTGTGAGATATAGTCCTAATTTATGTAAATACAGCATTACATTCTTAAATTTTAAAGTTTGCGCGTACATAAGTATCCTTTACAGATCTTTTCTATATAAAATAAAGTATTTTTATTTTATTTTACATCATCTGATTTATATGAAAATATCACACAAGTTTTTATATTCTCTTACATTTACCTCCTACAAATGTAAACTGTTTCTTGTACGATAAACTTGTATTGAAAAAAGTTATGAAAACACCATATTCTTAGAGCTAATTTCAACTTTTCATTATTTTTCTGGTTAGCATTAACCAAGATTATTTATTAGCAAACGTATATGATTAAAATATCTGCTGGCAAAGCAAACTTAATTTCTGATAACATTGGTACCGTACCTTTTGCAGTACTACGTCGCTTGATTTTGAGCCCGTTAAAAGTTAAAATCATATTGTCATGTTAATATTTTAGTTATTATTTTACAATTGTATTTCATAAAACAGGTTGCAAACTTGTGCTTTTCAAGCAAGTAATGTGCTCCTATTATCAGCTATTCATCACTTAATATTGAAAACTGTCAAAGGAGAAAGTCTTATTGTTAATTTTTATTCCCTTTCCAGGTGGTGAAATGAGTTATTCTGTGTATGTATGTTGGTGCTTTATCTACTTTCTTAGTGGAACTTAACTAGCTGGCGTTCATTCAAAAGTTATACAATATCACCCTGTAGGATACATTCTCCCTTAAGCAAAAGCATAGTATACGTTTGTGCCCCTCATTCTAGTAAAGTCTTAAGTGTAAAATTTATAATCAGTTTGTCTTACCTCTGATGATACACAACTGTAAAGTTTGGACTTTGAATGCGCAAACGATGTAAAGATTTAAATCATATATGAATGGAGATATCAATGCTAGAAATAACGAAAAAAACAGGTAGGCAAATGAATGAACTCGTGCACAAAGAAAGCAAAGAGATGTAATAAATACTGCAAAGAAGATAAAGTGGGGATGAGGTTGATCATATAATTAAAAGAGTAGATGAACAACAAATCTAGTACATTGTATTGCTAGAGAAAAGAAACTACCGAGACGAAGTCCAAATGCAATTTTATTATTTTCAATTGTTCAAACAAAATTACTCTTTCACAAACAGAAGGATAACAGCAAGCCTAGATATGTGTAAAGAGAAAGTGGATACTTTATTCTGTAGCAAATAGAAAAGGACTGAATATGATTATGTTAATATATCTCAGGAAATTTGAGATTTTCAAAACAAGCGTAGAATTGAGTTCTAAGACAAACTACCTGAAACAGAACTTGAATATTATAGTTCCTAACAAGTAACACATGGTTCACATACAAAAATATCACAAGCCATTATACCGTTAAATATGGTATAACTCTTCGCCTGCAACATGAAAAATACACTCAACAGAAGTTCTCTGAAACTAGAATTAATATCTTAGCCTTTATAAGGAAAAGACAAAAAATCCTAGGAGTGGTATTCGAAGAGATTTCTCTTCAAGAAACACTGATGATGATGATCATATCTAAAATGAATTCCAAGTTCTTATCCTCCTAAAATATAGCCAGCCATACTATTACTTTGCAAGTCGTAGGTGATCCTAGTAAACACGATTTCATCCAAGTACTGTATTAATTCTGTTTTAAAGTAGAAATTTAATTTAATTATGTCCTTAGGCACATTTCGCTTACACCGCCAATCTCTAGACCCTTTGGTTATAAATCATATTTGATATGTATCTCATCCACTCATGTACATGTTGAAAGGATAACAATTCAAGAGAATATAGTGAAAATCTAGCTGCCAATCTCATAGGAAGTATATACTGTAAAATCTCTGTATTCGATGACCTCAGCAGTCCGAATCGTATCTCTATAATCTGACAATGTTTGGTGTCATATGTGTAGAACTACGGATATTCTACTTTAGTTTAAAAATACCATAAGAAAATACTTTCCTCGCTTAATGAAAACAGCTGAAAGCTGTGAATTTAGTAATAATCGCAAATGCTACAGTCTCTTCACAGTATTTTTCCACCCAAGCATTAATTATTATAAAATAGCTTCATAACAGTGGCATTTGCAGTGCTTAGGTACGGAAACCACGTAGTAATTTCTATTTTGACAAATAATGCATATATTACGTTTGGCGCAGATAGGTTTAACTAAATGCAAGCAGTTTATCTTCATGTGTATTACTTATAAATATTATCAGAATGTTCTACAAATATTAACGAGATGTCGCATTTAAAACATTATTTCAATAGTGGATCCTTAAGATATATTTAAACATATAATTCGAATCTATAAGGGATAATCTCTGATACTTTTAATTTGTGAGAACTTCAAAATGTAATATTTTCTGAACTTTCTCATATGAAAATAACAATATATTTGAGTTAAGAAAGATTCTTTAAATATTTATAAAATATCCCACGAATATCCTATGTATGTTCTATGAATATTCTGGAAATACTTAATTGAAAATATATTTAACACCCCGTGGGGCTTCTGCCTAACCTTAGTAACTATATATTAAATGCTTCTGGCTTTAATTCCTAACGCTGTAAGCCATATGGTTCCGCTCAAAAACTATTATAATTACAATTATCCATAGCAACCACATATACTAATTTTCAGACTTCGAGAAATTTCAGTAGAATTTTACATAACAAAATCGACGTTAAAATCTCAAAAAAGTTTTCTATAAAATATATTTAAAACGCGTTTCAAAGAATTCTGAACAACATATTAAATTTAGCGGGACGAAGTTTTAGATCTTCACTCTCCTCGACAAATTTCCACCAAAATAACTTAATATTTAAAGTAAAATGACAAAATTACTCAAGACTCTTTTAAGATTATATTTTACAAAGTTTTCTTTTCTGTATGTTTATTGATATTTTCATTTCATACACATTCACAAAATTTGTTGTGGCCGCTTTCCACCCAAGTGAATGAAAAGTTAATGAAAAAAATATGAAATCACACATACATGTAGTGTAGGAATAATGGTCAAAGTTTTGAAGTTTGCTGCTGATATAAAAGTATTCATAATGATAACTGTCTGACGTGTTATTTTACCGGTCACGGTCAGGTCGGGCCGGATCAGTTTCCAAGTAAAAAATCGTTCGGGTTATGTCCGCCGAGTCAAACTGGCTACAGAAAATTTAGTGTTGTTGGTCAGCATTCGGTAAACCACTGGCAGCTGTTGTTTCGTAATCAGATAGTGACTGATGGTACGCTATCAGTAAATTATGTATGGCATGCCTTAGCAAGCTGATGACGTTCGGTCGCGCATGTTTGGGTTCAGAAGGTATTACTTTTGCATGTTAAGGTGTTTTTTCAGAAAATTATTATTATTATTTAGCTTAAATTATATATATATATATATATATCGGTTACTAATACTGAATTTTACACGTCTACTATATTTCCATGTTAACCTGTTAGTCGATCGGGGCTAAAGCAGCAAGTTGAAAGTCCCGGGTTCTAATCCCATCTGGGACAAAGATATTTGTAATTTTGGATTTTATCTACAATCTCTTCAAAAAATAAAGTTTATAAACATAGATTTTTATGATAAGCTGTTAAGTGATCGGTGGTAAGCCATTAAGTTCCAGTTTGAGGGTTCAAATCTCGCCCGGGGCATGAATATTTCTAGTTTTCAATTTTACGTTTAACGTGGCTGGCCCATACAATGAAACCATTGCAAATCAAGATTCAGCTGAGGATTTATTTTAATGTTCTGATATTGATCAAGAAACAAACAAGATTTCCTAAGTCGCTTCAAACACGTAAGATGTAAAACAGAAAATTTCTGCAGCATGAAAGCCAAGTATTTACAATGGCTAGTTGTAGTGTTAATATTGATTTCTGATCATAATTTATAAAAATTCTTTTAAATGAAACGAGACAAACATCGTGTGCCTGGTAATTTCCAAATAATACCTCTGAACATGGTGGATGCCAGACCACCAATCTCACTTATATAAATGTTGCCTAAAGGCCTTAAATGAATAATTAAATTGTTCTCATAAAATGAATATAGTTCCATAATTGTATGAATATACACAAACTTGATTGCACCTATGAGACTACAAATGTTTATTAAAGTGTTCAGGGATTTCGTCAGGATTTTAGTTTACGATGATGCAAAAAAAATAACGAATACAAGCTCGTATGACAACGGCGTTATTTAAAATGAGTGTATTATGCCTAGCTGACCAACTTAAAGTAAACAGAGAATTCTCCAGAATATTTTAGTTTGAGAGTTCAAAATTAGATAGACAAGGGACCAATAAGTTTTACCGACTGGGCAAATGCTTTGATTTTCCTGCACAGAATCCCTTGGATAACTAATTATTTTACTATTCTGCTTTCAGCTACTGTTTATTAAACCAGGCATACATTTCATCAGAATTTTCACTTTGCGGAAGGTAAAGCTATAAATTAAGAATATACTTAAACTTGGTTGTTAACTATAGTTTTAAAGAAAGTAAACAGTTTCAACCGTTTTAGAGGCTTACGAAATGTAGTCAATACAGTTTTTATTCACTTCTTTATGTTTTTACGTCTGCCAACAGATTGCTTAATATGGTAAAAAACAAATTCAAGGTTAACCATCAGTGTACAAGAAGTGTATTTTTATGAATCTTTTCTAAAATGTGTATATTGAAGCAAAAGGTTCAAACAAAATATATTCTTCTTCACTTCAAAAAGGGCTCACCTAAGATTCTTGGGTATTATTATTTGATTTCAGATGCTTTAAAAATGAAGTAGCGGTTTCAATAATAAACGACAATATTATTAGTTGGAAACATCAGCAAAAAAATATCAATGTTTGTTGACCTTAGTGTGTTTCAGATTCGATTACCAGCGCTCACAGGGTTTTTTCAAGGAGTCTGAGTTCGGAACAGGGTTTAAACAATATTATTTTTCAATTCAAGAGATGCTATGAACAAAAGATCGGCAATCATGTTGTTAATGCTTTTTTCCCGAATTACTCCAAAATTTTAACTTTCAGGGCGGTTTAACCTATCTATCACAATCAAATTGAGTATCAAAGTGTGCTTCATATTCTGAGTGGGTTTGCAAGATAAAAGTTGCCATAAGTGAAAAATATATGCAGTCCAAGCTGCACATCCCTCATTCATATCAAAAGTGCATCTAGTTCAAAATGGTGTTTATGCTTTATAATTAAACCTACACAAGTGCCGATGTGAAACTAAATGTTCCAACCTTAAAACCTAATCTTCATGTAATTAGCATCAGTTTACCTAGCTCTTAGACCATTTGGTCAAGACCTGCCTTTGGGTAGAACACCCTTTATTATCATTCTTATTAATTTAGCAGGCTTCAGTATTTTATTTGGCTATAATAAAGTATTCCCTTGCTATTAACAAGACCCAAATATCAATTCAGTTGATTGTCTGTCAGCACACACAATTCATCATGGAGAAACGGAAGTGTACAAAACCTATATTTTATATGAATTCTCGCGTTCTACTTGTACTTAGCGTTTCAGTCTAAATAATTGTCGGTTTGATTCCCGAAGTCAGCAACAAATTTTACCAAAAAGTTTGAGTCTACAGCAATAGGCATTGTATTGTCATAGCCTAACAATTAATCATGAATTCCATTAAGGCCTCCTTCCAACATTTTCTCCCTTACTAAGGGTCCTACGCCATAACCATATTCAATCAAAATAAATTAATAGAAGTAATTTATTAGATCTCTGTCAAAATAATTATCAGCCTCCCATGAAGATGGAAATACAACAGCATTGTGTTAAGACAGAGATTCAATTACAATTATTTTACTATAGACAATATATTCCGAAAATTTAAAATATATGAACTACGCCGCAAGTTTAAGGTTCCGGGTTCAAATTCCGACTTTGATTTAATATCATTTCCTTTCGGTAAAGTTGGAAATACAACAAGATTATGTTAAGATAGAAGCAATGAAATATTCAATTACAAAAAATGTTACTGTAAACATTACGTTTCAAAAATTTAAACTAGTATGCAAGCTCCGCGACTCAAAGGTCAAGGGTTCTAATCTCAGCTGGAGCATGAATAACAAAAGTCTATTTATAATCATGGTGAAAACAAACAAAATAAACTATGAAATATCAGTTTCTATGAAAAGCTATTAGAAATATAATAACAAATGTGTTATTATCTAAGGACAATTATAATTTAACTGCAATTTTTCAGTGAGACTCAGATTCAAAACTTCCTAATTATTAGTCATATAGTCTTATCAAATAACACAATTTTCTCATTAGTCAAAAAAATTTGCTGCTCATGTGTCCAGTAAAATAAAAAATCTCTAGCTTCATTTTAATATTATAATAAACCAAAACTAAAGTTCAACTCCTCAAAGCAAATTAAACTAATTCTTCTATACTCGTTACAAGTATAAGAAATAACATCTCTAAATGAGTATTCTTCTATCAAAGGTATTGAAGGTTTTAATTAAAGTAATATTATGAAAACAACCTTGTAGCAAGCTCGTATGCTATCCGAGAAAACAAAATAATTGATCTTTGTATACAAGTAAATTAATCTTGTAGGAAACTGGCATGCTATCCGAGTAAACAAAAAATAATGATAAAGCTTTAACATACACGAAAAAACATTGATAATCGATAGATATCATTAACAGTAAGTTATACAAAGATGAATATGTTAGAACTAATGTAATAATTAAAAGGTATTCATTCCAATTAAGGCTTAAAAATCTCAATTATACTAATCTGTATGCGATCTCAAACTTATATTCTTCTTAAATAAACATTCAGGGTACAGCAAACATCTGCCATATGCTCGGAGTGAAAGTTTTCAATGACCAAAAAGGAAATATTTTTTCCAAAGGTTTTGTAAATAAACAGAGCGGGTTCTTAACAATCCACTCATAAGTAACAAAATGTAATAAACGTGTCAGAAATGGAACCCCTTTAACAATAAAATCTAGTTTAAAGGGCGGTGTGTGACATATATTTTAAACGACCAGTTCAACAGTAAAAAGGTTGAACTTCTTGTCATCAAAGGAACATCAACAACTAAGTTTTTCTCCTATTTTTAAATAATCGTCAGCAATAAGTTCATTTCCTCTTCACACAATAAGTAACATTACTCTAGGCCAGCACCATTGATCCCTTTTTACCTGAAATATGGCAAATACATTATATATCTATGGGTGTTTCTAAAATAGTACAAATATTGATATTTTTTCTTTTTGTCTCCAGAATATTCTTGAAGCTTGTTCCCATACAACTGTGTTTCATTGATTACAAAACTATATTAAAATTGTAAAACCCTACCTTTCTTCTAGCACTTTTTAAAGCTTCAGTTGAATAACAACTTTCCATTGGCTAATACTGATCTCATGTCAGTACAGAAAAATGTTACAGAAATAAACTTCTTTTACTCCTCAGCATACTGCATATTTTGCACAAAAGCAACCAGGATCAACAAACAGTGACCCACTACGTAACTTCAATGTCTTGAAGTATGACTTCATCTCCAATCGTCCTATGCAGCGATACATTATCATGGTAAAGAAGAAAAATGCCTCCAAACTATTTTATATTAGACAATAAAGAAATCATCATTCGATAATTTATCTATCCCACATCCTTCTACATCCAAAGAAGAGTAGAGTGTAAGTCATCCGGGTGAAGTTTCGAATATATGTTCGCAAAATATTTTCAATTTATCAAATTACAAAATTTCATCCATGCTAAATCCTAATCTTGTCCGAGTCTACCGTATTATTTTAGTATCTGGCAAACGGCGCGGCGGAAGCGACGGGTGCGAACAGCACAACAACATGGCGGCAGCGAGGCAGGGTAATGGCGGATTACTTAAATATTAAAAAATAAAAAAATAATCCAATTCATTGTTTATCACATATCCTCTGTTCTATGCTTGCCACAGTCACCATAGTCCAAGCTGACCTCACTCTACTTTTCTAAGATCGTCCTTCAACAATCTCAACCTGCTAGGTCTAATGGTAAGACTAGAAAACAGTTTAAACACGTCCGAGATTCTTTCTAAAAGTCTGGCATCTACTACTTACGCTCTCGACCGATTGTACCTGCCAAGGTACTTAGAACTACCAATGACACTCTGTACTAAATTTGATAGCAGGCTGAGTCCACATCACAGGTATGGGAATACTGCGAGAAGAATCTCCAGTGTCGTAACCGGGATTTGAATCCGGACCACCCGATTCATACTCAGACGAGTTACCACCAGAATCGCGACGACTTTACAGTAAAATAGAGTACTGAAATACATACGTTTGTAACTAGAAAAAAATACAGAAAAAGATCCATCAGTCAGTTTTGGCCTTATATATCTCGAAGTCTGCGTTATTACTCTTGAAAACTCGAAACTCCCTAAGTCGAAATATTCGATAGATAATTTTCCCCTTCATATTCGAGCTATCAGGGTTCCAGTGTATTAGTTATTTGAAAAAGAGACTGTAAAATGTGAAATTGCCCGGTAAAATGACAGTGATTACGCTTTTCATCTCTACTCATGCGGAAATTCGTTTCAACTGTGCTCATTTCGATTCGTTTTCTTCAGAGATTGTCTGAGAATCCCCCACCTCCACTTCTTTTGGGGAACTTATTGTGCAATTTTGGAATATACATATTGACTAGAGCAATTTTCAGTATTCTGTTAATGTAATGGGAAACATCGAGTTCTGGAGTGCATTTTTGTATGCTTTCGGCAGTCCACAGTGCCCAAACAAAGCATTTGTGCACTGATGGTCTATACTGTTTCTGTTATTTTCATGCCAGGAAATTTCTGAGGTGGTTTTGTTAGTGTTGTTTCATAACACTCTGTAACTCGGATATACAGACAGATCAATTTCGATTTGAAATAATTATGTTTCTTAGCTGTTGCGTTTAATGTTGTATTATTTTATATAATGTGAAGGCCCCTTGACCGAATTGGATTTTAAATTTTAGCTTGTTATACCTTTAGTCCTGTGCGTTCTTATTTTTATTCTACTTCTGACCTTTAACGCCTGTAAGATTTTACTTAATTCACTCGAGACAATTTACATAATCAGATTTGATTAAATTTCAGTGTTGTATTTTTTACAGTAAAGTCGAAACATGACATAGATAAAGGGTTTCCCACTATCAAATACAGGCTTACCACGTAGTGCTGCTGCTACCCATACAATTAAATGTTATGTAGTTTGGAATTTTCGAAAGATTTCTTTTGACAGACAGTCAGTCAAATATTTGATACACAATCTCTCTACAGGTCTTTTGACGTCGCGTGGAAATCAGTGGTTTTCTCAGCGTAAATTTTGTTTGAATCAACTACGTAGGTTTGGATATGGACAGAAATCTATGGAGATTGTTATTCAGCAGGTGGCGTTTGAGCTTGCTAATAAATTTGCAACACTGGGAAAGCAGAGAAGTATGTCTGGAGTTGCCATGGAAAACATTTTTGGTGCACCAACTATAAAGTGTATTTGGATGATGATGGCAGGAACTACGTTTAATGAAGATGACTTAAAGTTCTGCGTTTTAAAAAGAGCAATGCGTAAAGCGCAGGACAATATGTTTAAGTCTAGCCTCAGCTTGGTATTATTTCCACCAATACGATATATTGCTCCTGAATGGTGTGGGTACAAATATATAGTGGAATTTGTTGAACAGTTTGGGAGTTATTTCAAAGTAAGTTTTATAAATATTTTCTTTTCTTTAACTCTATCTAACAAAATTATGTTCATGGTAATATCACTAACTGATTTGGTTGTAGTTTATAAGATGTAACGTGTTACGGGAGTATCTTCAAATTTAACTTTCAAAAATATTTTAATGCTTTGTTATGTTTAACTCTAACATGTAGCTCTAGAAAATTCTTGGACCCATCCAGAAGAGATTGACGTAGAACCATGAGACTTAAGTCATCACTAAAGTTGATGTTCCCCCAGCATATATCTTTTATCTGCTACTTACCGTCACCAATATACTCGAAAATGTTTGTTTTCAAATTATTTTTTAGGATTGAAAACAGGAAATAGTCATATGGATCAAGATCTGGTAAATAGGGTGGATGGTATATGCCCTCAAGCATCAAATTGTTTAAAACATCAATTGTTTTATCAGTTCTGTGAACACTATCATTTTCCTGTCAAAAGAAAACAACACTCTTAGTCTGCAGATCAGAGAGTTATAACGATCATTCATCAGGCATGACAAAGCATCCCGAAAATTGTTTAATTTGTGTAAAACCATGAAATTAGATTACAAGGCTATGTACTCGATTTTGTTACTTTATGGTATTCAAACATTTTTGTACGCCGATTACACATACGCAATAATCTCTTTCAAGCCTATTAAATACAACAGATTGCGTTTGTCTATTTTATTTCTTACTTAATTCTTTAGCCGAGATATTCTGATGTACTAAAATTAGGTTATGAACGCAATGAAGGATTTGAGAAGTTACCACTCTTCTAGAGTTTGAAGATTCTGATACATCTCTCGTTTTAAAAAAAACAGGTTGAAGTTTATATATCACTTGTTCAGAGTTGAGAATAATGGGCGTTCATTACTTAAAAACTTTTCATTTGGTGTGACTTGTGCACACACAGAAGCTTGTTAACTGTTTAAAGTTCAAGGTAGAACGAGGAATATATTGCGGTTCTCACCTGTACTTGCGTACGTGAAGAGTAAAGGTCATAATTTTAACATTTAGTGCAGCAGCGTTTCTTGTTTTTGTCCTCCGCTTAGATCAAATATCCTTTTGAGAAAGAAAGGAAATTACCAATTAAAGAGTCTGTATATTTCGTTGTCACGGTTCCCATAATGCTCTGAAGAAATGTGACATTATGATGAATTGGTACTGTACAGAATAATGTACGACTGTACTTTGAGCTGAGAACTCACCCCAACCTAGTTGCTTTGGCTGTTATTTATGTGTGTAACTTAGTGGTGTGTGCTTTTAATTTGATTATGACGGGTAACTATAAATTGTATATAAATATTTATTCACGACTAAGTACGCTAGCAGACAACCTAAGATGTGTGTTACTTCGGAGAGACAGATATTATTTTGGGCTACTATTCGCCACTAGTTTCGGGTTGACTTTGTCTCCCTATTGTAACAGTCAGTCCTTTGCCCACTTCTACGGAATTAAAGATATTTGTTACAATTGCGAGACCACGTTTAGTTTCTTAGTTTAGCTTAGAAAACACAACTATTTATTATTAAAGAAACTATTTGATGTTGGGTTTTACTGGAACGTGTGATTAGGAGTTTATTAAAGAGTTTATTTTTTAACACAATGAAATTGAAGGCATACTGAGATTCCCATAACGACACTGTAACTATTTTAGTTTGGAATCGCAATACGAATGAATTTGGCATATTAAGTTAGTAGCTAGTTGTAAGAATGAATACTTTTATGAAACCATTTTATGAACAATTATGTTTTAACAAGATGCTTTGTATATCTTTAACTTTATCTTTGTTTTAACAAGATTCAATTCATATTAAGTTTACTGAAACGCAACAGAGACTGAATTGAATACATTGTAAGTTTTAGCAAAATACATCAGATATTCAACCGACACACAGCGTAAGATACAAGAAATTATTTTTAAGATTTACTTACATGAATTTGGAGATTGTTGTCGCTTGAAACTCAGGATCGATTCACGATTAGGTACTGAAAAGTTTAGTTTTCTATTTTTCGCATTGCTGTTAAAAACTGCTACGTTGATCCGCCTAATTTTTATTTACAGTTCGGATTTGATTACCTAACTTTTAGTAATTTTTTATAAAGATTGTTTTACTTCCGTTTTCTTTAATTTTGCGTTTTGAGTGGTTGGGGTTTTTTGGTTATTGTATTTCAACACGTGGTGTTGATTGATTTTTTTTAACTTTTGGTTACTAGCACATACTACCGTGCCGTGATGTTGTTTTACCATGAATTGGATTTTTTTATATTTTTTATTTTAGTAAATGTTCTTAGAAGTAGTACATAGAACAATATTTTTGCCTCAATACTTTTTTAATAAAATGTATTTACACCATAGGTCCTTGGCAACATTACATAATTTGTAGGCCTACTAATATTGCCTTCGAATATAATTTAATATTATTTTTCAGGATATCATGGAGGAACATAAGAAAACTATCATTAAAGATGAACCTCGAGATCTATTAGATGTATTTCTGCAGGAGATGGAAGACAAGGAAGAAAAATTCTTACTTACAGGTGATTATATGAACGTTGACTTAACTTCATTCCATACAGTTTCATTGTTAGGGTGTATCAGGTGATATACAATAAATGTAAATCGTGATATAGCATTTCAGCCAATTCCAGGTTGCATTGATCCTACCATTTATTCAGCAATAAACACTTCATTGTAATTTTTCACTTTTTTGCACATAAAATTAAGCTGTTATCTGATATCTAGATATTGATAGTTAAAATCAGATTCCGTAATAGTTGGCTGGCTTATGTAGATTTCAAAGTGTTTTTCTATGTAGAGTTTTGTGTAGTAAATACTCCTACATTGAATTTAAGATGCCTTTCTGAAGCAACTCCTTACCACTGAGCTTCAGTATTAAGTAAGAGCGAACTCATACAATAATTCTGCTGTAGTATGGCAGATGTTACGCTTTTAGATACGTCTGTTTAGTAACGCTTTTAGAATAAGCTTTTGACTGCCCGCTGAAAAATAAAAGTTTTGATGAATTTGTGTTGTCTGTCAGTTTGTTCCGTTCAATGTTATCAGTTACTACAAACCTTGATTTGACTCTTATGTTACAAGAATTGTTTGAAAAAGTGTGACTGGAGGGCATATCAAGTTCTGTTACATTGCCGTCATTCACTTAGTAAATCAGGTATATCTCCCTATATCTTTTAAAACTAGTGTATAGATTTCTTTCTCTAATGGTAGAAAATATGTTTTAGGTTTCTATTTGCTACGACGCTATTTATGTCTTTCATATCAATAAAAATGCTAGTTACTACTGTATTTTTGAAATTTACAAATTTTAACTGATGAATGCTTATTCAGATATTGAACAATGAGTAAGACACGGAATTGTATTGTCAAATAATTTCCAAATACAGCAAACCTGTACAATGAGAGCAAATAATGCAGCATATTTAGTCAAAACACTAAACAAATGTATAATTACTCTGAAACCTAATTAAATTGAAAACCTAAATATAAAAGGACTTGTAGAAACCACTAACAAGACTTTATTGGGTGTTAACACAAAGTACTATCTGAAGACTATTCTCAACTTTCTGAGATGTAATCAGGATCATCTACGTTGGAAAGAAAAAAAAACTAATTTCAAGGGCTTCTCTAGTACTTGGTTCATCCATATTGTTTACTAATACCTCACTGAAAGGCCCAAACACCACTTTCATTCCTTTTCTCTTTGGCTACCAGCGAGTACATTTCAATACTTTATTAATGCCACACTAAAGTAGAAGTATCTTTGAAAATTGGTACTAAAACTTTTCATACTGAAGCAATAAATTAATACGAACCAAAGCGAATTCGTGTGTTTGAGTTTTAATTTTCTTATGTATAGCATCTAGGCATGTATGGCTCAGTCCGATTATATTTTGTGTGTATTTCTTATGCCCAAGGCTGGGAAATGCATAAGTTCATTCCTATTGTGCATAGTGTTATATTATCAAAATGCCTTGCTGCCATTCATTGCTAATATTTTTTAAAACGTGAAGAGTAATAAACCTTATTTCAAAAAATGTCATAAAAGCTACTATCAATAAATTAATAATGCACCTTCTAGTGGGAAAACCTGACAACTAAAGTAGTCATTAACTTTTCGAGGTGGAAAAAAATGAGATTTTAAAAATTTATGATCTGCCAAGTGAATCATATACACAATTTGGATAATCAATTTATAGCAATGGCCACTTAAAGCACAGTCTTTAAGAATACCCATATTAACGTTAGTCAATTACTGGGTAGGTAGGTGGTCCCCAATACTCATTACTTGTGCACTGAGTCTTCATTTGTTGCACTGTTTCGAGAATAACAGAGCATTTCCAGACATTTTATTTCAACTACGCATATTAATGCCACATCTCATTATCTCTCTCAAAAATGCATTTATGGAAAAACTGACTTCACCAATGTATATCTGGCAGAATTCTAGAACAGATTGATATGATTGAATTACCTCCTTCCTAATTAAAAATCGAGCTGTTCAAGATGGCCGACTTGAACATGATGGCCATGGCAAACGTTCCATCTAAAAGATAGCGCGTTGATTCGTATCTATTCATGTGTATTTGTTTTCCATTATTTCTAACATTTTACAAATAAACGTGTGTTTTCCGACTTAGATCACACTATAAGTACTTATTCTTTTGAACCAAACTTTGGGCCACTGCTTCTGTATTTATGTACAAAGGCACTTTAATCATGCTTTCTGGTGGTTTCGTAGTGGACTCTACTCCGCTGCCAAGTTTAGTTGTAAAAGCATTTTCAATCATCGATAGGTTTACTTGTTAGCTACATTTGTAAGTAGCTTGTCACTCTCTTTCTATTATTATGTTCTAGAAATGGGTCAATACCAAAATTCCTGTATATCTATATTCATTTCTGCCCTTCGATACTCGATACCTGATACTTTCCTCAACAGTGTTATGAAATATAAAAGATATTGATGATAAAAGTAAATTCAAATATGCAAAATCCTATAACTCTTGGACTTTATTAGCTTATTCTATTTTAAGTCGATATTTTATTTTGCGTATTATTAACTATTTTCATTAAATTAATAGTAGAGATCGTCTTTCTAAAATTTGAGACAATATGTTAAAATATCGTTCATTTCTATGAGTGTATCAAAATAAAACAAAACGAAAAAAAATCACCAATTTAAACTACAAAAACATATAATGACTGAAAGTAATATGGGTTCTTGTTAAGAGACTCGATAATTTTCATTCTATTCGGATCAAGCGAGTTCCTTTCTTGTTACATATTATTTCTGTTGTACTAAAACGTCTCTCGGAGAAGACTGTTGCCAGCTGGTACGCACAAATATTAATTTAGAAACCTCAATTTGCAGTATGTTTTCAGTAATGAAGTCTCACCTGCGATACTATATCTCAGCTGCTAAAAGCACTATTTTTAAAATATATTAACTCATTGCATCATTTTATACAAAACAAGGAAGTGTTTAATATTTTTAGCTAAACTCTCTTTTTTGTTGCTCGGTAACTGGATCCAAAGAAATATGATATAATGAAACCATTATATCAAAGTTCTATGATATTGTTTAGAAGAATTGAACTAAAAAGAAATAAAGACAAAACAAACAAGGAAATAATTGTCACTGCTCTCTTTTATATTCTGAGACTTGAGTTGGAGGCCTCTTAAAAAATAGACAAAACAAACAAAAAACAATTGTCGCTGCTGTTTTTTTCTATTCTGAGACTTGAGTTGGAGGCCTCTTACAAAAATAAAGACAAAACAAACAAAAAACAATTGTCACTGCTGTCTTTTCTATTCTGAGACTTTAGTTGGAGACCCCTCTTAAAAAAACAAAAAACAAAACAAACAAAATAGAATTGTCACTGCTGTCTTTTCTATTTTGAAACTTGAGTTAGAGGCCTCTTAAAAAAATAAAGACAAAACAAACAAAAAAAAATTGTCACTGCTGTCGTTTCTATTTTGAGACTTGAGTTGGAGGCCTCTTAAAAATATAAAGACAAAAGAAAAAACAATTGTCATTGCTGTCCTTTCTATTCTGAGACTTGAGTTG
>JAGDQP010005052.1:0-80911 GCA_022664845.1 Lepisma saccharinum | reverse complement strand
TTCTTATACTTACAATGCAGTTTAAGAAAATAATTTAATAAAAGTCTATCCAGTTTCTGGGACTCTTCTGACGGACGCAAAAGTCCTTTCCGGAACTCACGTGTAAGGAGTTATACTCTGGGGGAAAGTGAGCTTTTATCTCGTCGAATTTTAGTTTTATTTAAGGTCTTTAGACAACTTTGGCTCAGGCCGAAGGAATGATGATGATGGGAGAAATGGCGGAATGAAGAAAGTGGGAGCAAACGGGAGAACTCCCGAGAAGACCCACGCGTAAGTCCACATGGCACAAGCCGGGGTCGAACTGTGTTTATCTCGTTCCTTTCAAACTTCTGTTTTCCCACACATTTTAGCGGAAGGAACTTATCTGGCAAGATTCAAGATGTAGTGAGTGTAAGATAACATAGAAATATGCACTAATTTTGTATGTCTCTTTCTTTATCACATATCTAGTCCATTAAAATAATTTTGAATGTTAAAATAAAGTAGGGTTTGTTATATTTTATTTGCTGTTTTAGAAGTACACATTCCGAAGCAAGTTACAAAAGAGGAAGTGTTATCGGATATATTTTGGGAAAATAGTTTGAATCTTCAAAATGCAAGTTCAGTAGCCCTATCTTATAATCTAGAACAATATAATGGATATTACCTAGTCTTTTACCTCCCAGTGAAATGTGTTTGAGATCCACTTCATACTAAAAGTCTTATGGAGTAGAAATAACAGAGATTGTATGAATGTAGACAGCTATCGCTGTCGGTGTGCTTGGATGGAAGAATACAGGGAATGATTGAGAGAACTTGGAATCTGGCAGCTGGAACTGTCACGAAATGAGCCATGCAATATGTGACGTTTCACGAAGAAAGACAAACGAGCCTGGCGCAACATTTGCTGGCACAGAGAATCAGAGGAAATAAAAAAAGTTGCAGAGACATTATACAGAAGGAAACGTATACATATCGTTCGTTCCGGATTATCTTTACGTCAAGTTTCGTGTATAATAGTAGAAGTTTATTTTCAGAAGCGGAGAAGATGGGGAAAGAGGCAGTGTTTAAATGACTAGGCGTGCAAAAGATGAAACTTATCAAGATAGATGTCTATGGTCAAAAATATTTCAAGATATATCTAATGTCTCTTTCTTTATAGTAAAACACTCAAAGTAAATGTATTCATATTCATTCGTGCATTTCAACTTCTATGATAAGAATACAAAGCCTTGCGAATTCTCATAGATATTTCGATACCGTTTACACTTTAGTTCTCGTAATTTAATACTTTTTTTTTAAAAAAAAGTAAATCAGATAGGGAACATTCATTAAGGTTGATATTTTAAACAGAAGCTTCTCCAAGGTGGCCAAGGTATTTTGATATAAGCTATGCCTCATGCACGTAAGAAAATCTTGAGAATGGATGCCACCCACCAAGAGCTTGGCTAATTCAACCAGGCTTATAGCCAGCGGGAAACATTAGCATTGATTTTGAATTTATTTATCGCCTTTAGGCATCTATGATTCGGGTCGGGGCGAAGTAGGGGAAAGGATGCGGGAAAGAGTTGGTCAAGGCCTAAGTTGAAGGTACATTCCGGAATTTGCCTGGTGTTACTGAGGAAAAATCAGAAACCTTAGAGGAACATAGGGGAGGGATTTCTCATATTCAAAGGAAATAGTATTATTTTGTATTTCCATTTACCCTGAAATTTAATGAATTGTCGACTCAATGGAGAGATAGTGTTATTGTACGAATTTTTAAGAAGGGCGATATACAGGATTGTGGAAACTATAGAGGAATCAAACTAATGTCACATACGATGAAGGTTTGGGAGAAAATTATAGAAGGAAGATTACGAGAAGAAACATCAATAGAAGAAGGAAATTTTGGATTTATGTCAGGAAAAAGTACAACGGATGCAACTTTATATTAAGACAAACTATGGAAAAGTATCAGGAAAAGCAAAAAAAAAAAAAAAAAAAAAAGGTTGCATATGGTCTTTATTGATTTGGAGAAGGCCTATGACAGAGTACCATGTCAGGAAGTATGGAGATGCTTGATGGAAAAAGGAGTGCCAGAGAAATATGTAAGGATAAACCAAGATATGTCACGTATGTATACAGGAGCTAGAGCTCAGGTAAGAAGTAGTGTGGGATTGACACGCCAAACCCCTGTTCTGGTTGGACTACACCAGGGTTCAGCCCGTACCTCTTCAACGTAGTAATAGACGTTATAACTCAGGATGTGAAAGATGAAGCCCCACTGGTGTATGATGTTTGCCGATTATATTGTTTCATAGAATACTGATGGGGCAGAACTTGCAAGGAAAGTAGAGAGTTGGAGGAAGTCTCTGGAAGATAGAGGCCTAAAGATTAGTAGAAAGAAAACTGAGTATCTTGAGATTAACGGAAAAGGAAATGGAGAAGTGATGTTGCAAGAAGAACGATTGAATAAAGTGAAAAGTTTTAAATATTTAGGCTCAACTGCTACTGGGAATGACGATTTGGACTCGAAAATAACACACAATGCAAGAGGGATGACGAAATTCGAAGAAAGTATGTCGCGTTCTCTGCGACCGCAGAATCACGGCGAAGAATAGAGGGATGATTTCTAAAACAGTGACCAGCAATGGTGTACGGAGTAGAAACATAGCCAATAAAGAAAACACAAGAAAAGAGATTAGATGTCGCCGAAATGAGAATGCTGCTCTGGATGTGTGGGATAACAAGAAGAGACAGAGTGAGAAATTTGAGAGTAAGGGGAGCAACCCAAGCTGTAGATATCTAAGAAGATACAAGAAAGAAGACTAGAGTGGTATGAACATATAGAGCCAGCGATTTCGGAAAGTCTCTTAGAGCGCGTTATGCACAGCTTGGTAGTGAATCTACTTCTATCACGTGACACTACAAGAACACTGCGGGGGAGTGAGTAGCAGAGGGTATAAGTATTCGCCCACACGAAACAACAAAATCGGGTGACATCAGAGGAAGGTGCTCGAACCGTGGAGGACATTTTGAGCCACCGCGCCAGGAGATGTTAGCCTTCACAGCAGACGACATTATATGACTACAGCGCACATACTTGCGCATATCTTTCTCCTTCCTCAGTTTTTGCCTCGAACATAGGCTCGCTGATTTCTACTAGTAGCTGAACTTAGAGACTTTACGAAAATGTGTTCCCTATAATGGGGAGAACAAATGACTATGTAGTCAGAAAAGTGATGGCAATGGAAGTGGAGGGCAAGAGAGGTTCAGGGATACCAAGAAGGAAATGGATGGATAGGGTTAAGAATGATCTCGGGCAGAAAGGTTTGTCAGGGGAAGAAGTTCAGGACAGGGCTTTGTGGAGAAGGCGCATCACTTATCACAAACGTCGACCCCACGTAGGTGGCAAAAGACGGAGAGAGAAGAAGAAGTTGATTGGCAACACTACCAAGAATAACCATGATTTTTTTTTATTTCTGTTTAATTCCAATACATGGATCTCGTGAAAAGATAATTTCTTTGTAGCCAATACAAATTAAAGAAGTGGGAACAAACACACATTAAGACTCCTTTTATGTACAGGTGCTCCTACACGCGTAATGAGAGAAACGTAAACAGCGCGTTCTCGTAAACAATGGAACCAAATGGGTGGTTTTATGAAAGTGCGTTGACATTTTCTGTTGTCGCGTACTCAAAGTTGTTCGTGTTCTACTTCTAGCTCAAAGTCATGCTCGTGCATAAAAGGAGTCTAAAATAAGTCGGTAAGTTTGTTTCGTCAGAGGACACTGCAGTGTCAATACTGTTGATATATTCAGTATCGATATCGATACCCTAGTACGAAAAAAAGAATTACCAGGATACCCTATTATCTGATTATCGAAGTTTTGTTAAGGAAACAGTTGCTTTCAACGGAAGTACCTTTTTGGCAATTTTTTTTCTATGCGATGACAAACAGAAGCTGTTTTACCTTCAACAGATTAAACTAAACACACTTCCTATTCTCACTTACACTGTTAAAAATTTTGGTTAAGTTCCTTGATATTAATGTTTCAGAGAAATGTCTATATTTGCTGTCATCGTCAGTGACCCTGGAAAAGCACCGAAGAATTTCATTTACATTATTGGAAGCTCTCAGTTTTCAGTTCCAGTGTAATTTGTGCGCACGTGCAGAAAACGGTTTCTTATCGTAACCGTGCGTACAATGCTGGTCAAATGCTTGTTGCTACTATTTTGATCGCTTATTTTTTTTCAGAAAAGGGAAATTTTCTCAACGAATAGGAATTCCGATCCCTTGAGAGAGTATTTAGCTTAGTTTATGTCTTCGGAGTTCGGTTAACATATTTATTACACTCTATACTGTTTTGCTATGGAATTTTCCTATGACTGACAGTTTGGTCCAGTCGGTAAGACGGTGGACTTCTAAGTACAACCTCTTTTCGAGTCCTACTTCAGGCTTCATTTTACTCCAAGTATTTCTGAAAACTGAATGATTTGTGTTTTTATCAGCCAAGTTAGTAGACAGTTCCATGCAATTAGGTCCCTGATTTTCTTCAGGAATGTTTCTTAAATTTTCCACGGTATAACAGTTTCCTGCTAGTATTTTCTTCCGTGTTCAGTGATATTGGCTATCGACATTTCGGTATTGCGCATCCCTATTTGTAAGTAGTTCCCATGGGAAGTTGGAATCCCTTTGAAATAAATATTTGTGTAATTCTGCTTAATTTCTGGCTTTCAAGTCTTAAATTTATAGCAGGTTTAGCCTTTTATTGAATTGAATCTGTTAGAATGAAAAAGGAACTAATTGCACATTACGCTCGCGTTCAGCACGGCTTGTATTGTAGAAAAAGGTTAGTTATTAGCATCTCTAACCATTATAGTTAGTTCTTTCCATCACCATTCAATGAAGTTACCGTCTAGAAAGTGGTATTAATACTAAACGGACTTTGACTCAGAAGTGCAGTTAGTTCCCTTTAATTCACACCGATTCAATTGTTGGACTGTTCATCGGGTAGGTCACGAAAACTGTAAACAATATAGTTCGTGTTACTTCCATTTTTTCAGTTCATTCTTTTCTGTTTTGTTATTTCTTGATCTAGTGTAGGTTTTCTCAAGGTAGGTGTCGCGAGAGGATATGAAAAAATTACATTTAATCAAGGTTTTATAGGCTAAACCTAATACATTTAAAAGAAGGTATTTCATTTTACTTGTTTTCATAGTTACTAAAGATAATGTAAATTGTTGAATAGTTTTTCTATAATATAATTAGGATATTTATTATCAAATGCAGAAAATCAACTGTCTTGTTTTCGGATGAAAAGCAAATGTTACATAAAACTTAAAAGAGACAAAAAGAATTAAAACGTTATGCAATATTGCCCAAGTTTACTAGGTTAGCGCGAAATCTGAGCCTCTTTTGATGTAGCCAATTACAAAATTTCCGGTCCAATTTTCCCCATACACATTATGAAGTCATTTTCAACACTACGTTAAAGTTAGGTGTCCATCCCTATCCTAAATACCACGTTATTAATATACAGACGCTTTAGTAATTCATACAACTGAGAAACAGACCTGTAAAAACGAAGGTTTTCAAGATATTAGCATGAAATGTTCTTTCTACAGTTGCTCACAAAACCCTGACGTTTTAACAGTGTGAAAATAATTTTCCAAAACTAAATTTTAACTGCCGTTTTGGGGGTTCAAATTCAAAAGTAAACCTCACTGATGAGAAAATCAATGTTAATTCAGAGGAGCACTTTTCCTTGTCTAAATTTATTAATTACCAAGAAATTAAGTCAGACGATGATTATAAAATGTTGCAGCTCTAGATCGAGGTTTTCCCATAAACGAGGTTCACTTTTGAGTTTAAACCAAAAACGGGGGGTTAAAATTTAATTTAAGAAAATTATTTTTCCTGTGTTAAAACGTCAGGGTTTTGTGAGCAACTGTAGAAAATTTCATTGAAATATCTTGAAAACTCGTGTATGTCTGTGTGTGGTGTGTGTGTGTGAGAGAGAGAAAGAGAGAGTTGAAGCCTTCAGGAGGTTATTTCATACAATGTGAAACGAAACCGCTTATTATTAAGAAGATAATTACTTTTGGGGTCGCCTGCCGAAAGGCATGGTAAATAGGGATCGCGGCATGAAAAAGATTGAGAAACGCTGATCTAGTGAATAGAAAAGAAGAATATTGTTGTTCACTTTGCAGATTTATTTGTGTAAGTTTAAAACAACATACTAACAAGTTAACCAAGCTGCTTTCCTCTCGAAAGAAGACTAAGATTTAGATTCTTAAAAAGTTGTTGTTATTAGAAAATGTTGCCAAAATGTACCTCCAACATTTAGAAAGCAGCAATTTCCTCTTACAAACATACAGCAGAGATGAGTCGTAAGACATGAAACAAAGTTTGTGGTAATCCTCCGCCATCGCTTAGCTTCCAAGTTTCTTTCTTCATTTCTTCTAACCTTCCCATTTTATCACATGTAGACGTACTGAACATATGTGTAAGTGTTTGTGCGTGTCTGAAAGTGAATTTAAGTGTGCGTGTTATGGTGTGGGTATTGGGAAAAGACATGTTTAAAACCTGATTGTGATGAAAGATGCAATTTGCATCGTTCTGGTTTAGTGGATCGTAGAACGTGAAACGTTATGAGCAATTAATCAAAATCTTCAACC
The DNA here is from genome assembly GCA_022664845.1 of Lepisma saccharinum. NCBI lineage: Eukaryota > Metazoa > Arthropoda > Insecta > Zygentoma > Lepismatidae > Lepisma > Lepisma saccharinum. The sequence goes on along the minus strand of JAGDQP010005052.1, from coordinate 74,269 downwards.
ATCTCATCACCTTGACAGCTACACTGCAGTTGTCGACACGGTGTATATGGTTCTTTGAAATGTCGACACCTATCTCAGCTATAACAACTTCGCTTTTATTGCCTTCTCTGCTGCTGAAGTTGGAAAGCACTCACATTTTTTTTTTTTTTCTTCCAGTAATTTTTCTTTCTTTGCCGCTTTACGTCATTTGCCGTAGGAGAGATACTCGCGAAATCTAGTTTCGCTTTCCAATGCTCAATAGCAATCTCAGGGATGAGCGACACCGTAAAACTCATTTACTACTTTCCAGTTTTGATGGCATGAACTAATATCTTAAATATCTATATTTGTATGATGCATATATCCAAATGATTTACTAAATATTTATTCGATTATAAGATTAATCATAGATTATCAGCGAAGAAAAGACTTCAACGTTTGTACCGCAATATCAAATGGCTCTTTGAGGTGCACTCACCCTCCTATCAAATTGAGTAACAAAGTGTCCTTGGTATTCCTGGGCACCTTGGGAAGGTAAAGCTGGCCGAGCGTGGGACTGACCATCCCACCTCACTTTGTGCTGTTGGTCGGGAATAGGTGGGGCGCTACCTCCACATCCCCCATGCGCCGTTCACGGCGCGTGCGCATTGCACAGGGGATAGCTTTACTTAAAAAAAAAAACTAGGCCTATAATAGCAAACAAAAACGATTGAATAAATGAGTGAATTCAAAAGGAAATTTGAAGGAAATTTACATTCATATCTTCTTTCTTCATGTATTTGGTGGGATCTTCGTTGAATTCTAAGGATCTTAAGTATTTCTTCGTTGAATTAGCTGCCTACTTCTCTGACGCAGATTTAAAATATTCTATCCAAACTGAATCTAGATCCATGCTAGTGTAAAGTTCTTCATAACTACCGTACCTGTAGTGAGCGCCTTTGACATTCAAGGAAGCTCAAAAATATTGTATAAGGTACTGCTCTACGTAGTAGATGATGGTAGAACTTGGAATTGTAAGTTCTTCTCCACTATATCCTGATCTCCCCCTTCCCCTAGTTGGGTTAACTTGTGACTTTCGTTCTATTCGAGTTTCTAAGGACGGGCTTACTATTAACGTGGCCGAGCTACGCTCGGATTGGTATCCGAGGGAGAGTGCGGGTGCACAAAACATACCACGTTACTCGCCTCTCCAAAATTGACCTGATGAAATTGAGGAAAATCCTGGTAATCCTCAGTGAGATGTCCGGTAGTACAGCTTGTCGGCTGAGCCAAATTGCCAAGTAAATTAGAGCGGAAGAACATTTATAAAGTTGGTTTTACTGGCATCTAAGACCCAAGCTTAGAAGTATGACAAGGAAACCGTCCCGAGTGCCCCTCTGGATCCGGGACTTGGTGATACCCATTGATAGCCCTTAGGGTAAGAAGAACCTGGATACGTATCATAGGCGTCTTATTTATACAGGGTGCGCAGAAAGTGTAGGTGCGTAAGTTCACAAAGATAGTCCATCAGTGTAGTAATAGCCATGTAGAACAAAAACAAATTGAAAAATAACAACCCAATGTCCCGACACATGATATAAGAGATAGGGATATTGCTAGTGCATATCAAAAGCATAACAGCCATTTAGAGAGCCACCATCTTGGATTTAGGTTGAGAATTTTAAATCGGAAGAGGATAACGTGACATTGTTTTAGGCTGCTTCGTTCCGAGAAATTTAAATATCAAGTCATTTTTTTTACCTATCTTTATTTGTTTAGTAGCTAGGGATCCTGCAGATTTGGCGTTCTACACGTTCTGAATGTGGCGGCCATCCTGCCTCCTCTAGATACGGGAGGTGATACCGATATTCCCTGGGGAAATAAGAACCTGGGCTGGTATCATATCTCGACCTACATCTAAGCTGGTAATATTTATCTATATCAATTTTCGGGACATTGGATTACTCTTTATTAATTAGTTTTTGTTTTATATGGGCATTGCTACACTGGTGCACCAATTTTCTGGACTTGTGTACCTACAATTGCTGTGCACCTTATATAAATATGACGCCTATGATACCTGCCCAGGTTTTTGTTACCCAAAGGACTATCAACGGATATCACCAATTCCCGGATCCAGAGGGGTCAGCCGGGACGGTTTCCTTGTGAGAGATGACACTTCTCGGGTGTGGCCCTCTTTTCTAGGTACCATCCTGGCATTTACCTTATGAAATTAAAGAAAATAGTCGAAAACTCTAGTAAGATGTTTGGCAGCAAGACTCGAAGCTGCGAGCATTTCCAGTACTAATCTGAAGGCCGCTCACTGCCGTATCCATCAGACCAAAGTGGTTGGGTTATTCTATTATTATTATTACTACTATTATTATGAAACAACTTTAAGGAAAGACGCAGTTAAACATAAGTTAAACAACTTTCTTTAGACCATTTTAGAATATAATGTGTTATGTTCTGATGTTTGTATTTTGTCAACACATACTTCTCTCTCTCTCTATCTCTCTCTCTATCTCTCTCTCTCTCTCTCTCTCTCTCTCTGTGTGTGTGTCCGTTTGTATATATGTCTATGTTTGTGTGTGGAAGAGAAATTTAACTGGCCGAAATGTTAGCCCAAAGAACAACATAAGAGGACTGGAGCGAGTGGGTCTTCCTTTCGACATTCCATCCTGGAGCATACTATGTCATGAATAACATATGAAATAGAAGGTGGAACAGTAGATAATCTGTGGCTGCTGCTGGTCATTGAACCGTTCTTGCCAGCCACACAGACTCAGTCAACTCTTAATGTATACTACAGAAGGTAATAACATATACGGTAAATCTTCTTTAAAGCCCCTCATGAAGAAATATGTCATACACAGTACATATTTTTAATAGATTGTCAAACCATTATAAAGACAGTGAAAACTTTATGGTGACAGTATGTGGATCTGCATCATTCATGTTTCATCGGGAGCAGTTTCCACCATTCACCCCCATCTGCATTGAATGCGTACACCATCAGTGCTTATTTATCTGACATCAACTCTCATTTGCGAACAGGTTCATTTGGCCATTCTTCATATTTCCTTATTTAATAACTATCATGTTTCATAGTTTTATTTTTATTTTAAGTGAAGAAAATGGCTAACTTTTAACTTACTGTCACACTAATATAATTTTATTTGTTACGATGAATTAATTTGTTATTTTAAAATCTGAAGATATACATATCAACTCTCAAATGGGGTGAAAAAAGAAATCAGGTTATTTACCCACGATACGTTGGCAATATGTTTGTCATGCAGCAATGTAGCGTGTTTAGTTTAACGTACGGTGTTTTATAAAACTTCCTAGCAAACTGTAATAGAGAATACATTCCTAAAAATTTGATGAATTACATAGCACGTAACTCACGGACTATACTTAGGCACAATTATAAGAGATGTATTCTGTAAGTAAAAAAGTCAGAGACCTCCAAATAATGTGGTTTAAAATTTAAAATTTAATATTATATTCAGCCATTTTCTATGCACTACTGGATGAAGGCCATCCGCTTATCTCTCCACATATCTCGGTCTTCCGTTATCATCATCCATGTAACTCCTGAAAAACGCTAGCTTTCATCTACCCACCTTGCATTTGGACGTCTTGTTGATCGCTTCTTTTCTCTGGGAATTCAATGTAGAATATTTGTCGTCCATCTTTTCTCTATTTCTCTAGCTATGTGACCGGTCTATCTCACACTTCATCATCTTCACAGTTTCCATTATATCTTCTACCTATCTTTGGGAGCGAATCCACTCATTTGTCTTTCTGTCCCTCCTACTTATTCCTAGCATGTATCTCTCCATTACTCTTTGTGTAACTCTTAATCTTTGATTCGTTTGCGTATTCAATATTCACATTTCACAGTACATCATCATTACAGGTAATATACATTGGTTATAAACTTTACGTTTGACAACACATTAGTAGTTCGCTTTTCAAAATAAAATTTAGTGTTCCAAACCAGCTCTATGCCATTTTACATCTTCTATTTATCTCATCAATAAACTTGGTATTCGATGTTTATGCAAGACATAGATAGAACTAATACTTTTTTGTCCACGTACTGCTACTGTGAGTTTGTTATGCGTTGATGCGAAATATCTCATTTTGATAGCCAGTTTTTATTTTGTCTAATATATTTAAAAATTGATTTTCGTTTATTCCGCTTTTTAACATAATGATGTAAATGAATAAAATTTGTTTTTTTGTTCTTCACGAGAAAAGATAAATAAAGGAGTTCTTCAATTTTTGAAACACACACACACACAGAGAGAGAGAGAGAGAGAGAGAGATTAGGCGATTGTTCTGGTTTGGGGGAGAAAAAACTGATGGGGGCGGTACAAGTTAAAATCTCGGGCCGAAAAATATCCCAGTCCGCCCCTGTTTTCATCTAACCATATGTGCTACAATATGTGATAGTTTCAATGCGATATTGATCGGGAAGTCCAATAGCTTCCCTTGCTAGTAATTAATGCAGTGTTGCAACAAGGAAGCATAACTAGGCTTCATTTTTTGAACTACAGTGAGTTATGATTTTACCTACAATTATTTATAATTTCACTGAATTTTTATACTCTCACAAAGAACACTTCATCCATACCTATAACTAAATGTAGACGCTAAACATGGGGTAACAGAATTCGACCAACAAACTTGGTGGGGGAAAAGTATATCAAAGAGTAAGAAACTTAACTTTAGTGACAACCTACCAAAAGCTTGTGAGAATGAACCTTAGAGCTTCACATTTCCAGTAGCAAGGGGGTATTGTATCATTAGAGATTTGAAACCTACTCTATCCAAAAATGCATATTTTAAATTCTGCAATGGGTGCACAAGGCATTCTCCAAAGGGAGTGATTCTCGAAATTTCTCTGAATTAACGGTATGTTTACTTCCTTGTTTTTTGTTTACTGAACAATCAGTGTAGCTAGAACCATTCTTTAGAGTCAGTATTTGTGAATGTTTCGTTTCATTATATCATATAATAATATTTTGTGTGCTGCGGTAACATCGCGTCCTTCGGATCGGTCATGTGCATGTTTGAAGCCCGCAGATCAGTAGTAGAGCGTTGGCTTAGTATTTGAGAGATCGTAGGTTCAATCCTAGCGACCGACCGTCCTGACTGAATTTTTCAGGGGGTTCCTTGTCTCACCAGGACAATGCCGGATGGTACCTCAAACATACCCTTGCTGACACCTTTCCGTATCTTTTCCCTTTCCCTATCTCAGTCCGAGACTTAGATACCTGAAGTCCATAAATAAAATATTTGATTTTGAAGCCCGCGGCCGAAGTTTCCCAGGGTTCCCTTAAGATTCACCAGAGGTATGCCACGATGTTACGCAGTGTTCGATTTGTAGCAGAGTTTGGTTGGAAATTCCCCCTCTCTGCCCAAATCTTCCCTGGCTCTGTTGACAGATATATATCACATCTAGTCTGGTATATGGAAGATTCCAAAATACCGTATAATACATATCTTACTAATTCTTCTCCCTCTCTGGAAATTGTGCAAATCGAACACTGATGTTACGGTAAACAAGGCTCTGCCTGATACTTTCCTTATCCTCTACCTAACTTATCCCGACCCGAACCAAAGATGCCGAAAGCTCATAAATAAATCTAATCCGAAGCAATTATTACGTACTACGTGTTTTCATTAGTCTGCTCGTTTGTACTGTCAGATAGTTCCTTTTTATAGCCGAAGGAATTTCAACTAACTCTTAACTTTTAATCATATTTGTACTAATTATTCACGAAGAGAATATGTAACCGAATCACTAAACGCTCCGATAATTAGATGCAATAGTTTTCCGACAGTTATAATATGAACTAGTCTACCAAGTCCTAACAGCAGTCTATCACTCTACTATTCAGATAACAAGCTATAGAAAATTAAGTTAGTCTAAAATAGTGCTCTTACACTGTTTTTTTACGTTGGGAACAAATAACCCCTATTTAGAAAGGTTTCTCCTAAACTGCGATTTTAACATATATTTTGAAATAGCAGTTACTGCACTGCTACGAAAAAGTAGCCGTATTAAACATTTAACTTTTATTTTTTATATGGGCCAGTCTGGTAACTGTGGACTTCGGCACGTCACGATTCGCCCATTAGCTATTAAAATCCACACTCATTTCCCTGCCGGGACTCGAACCCGGGACCTTCGAGCCGTTGGCCTACCGCCGCAGACTGCATGGCCACCCGGCCGGCCGTTTTAAATAGTGTGTTGGATTAATGGAACAAAGGTCTAAGTGACATACATTGAGCGACACACCGCTCTGCGGAGAAGTTTCAACTTATTTCCTGTTTTTCTCAATACAGCTAATTTGTTACTGAGACGTTTGTTCGCGCATAAGCTTCAACTGTCCGAATGAGTCACTGGAGTGGTTGAACGATATACATCACATATGAAAGAGGGTGTGAAGATATGTGCATATGCAAAATTTTAGCGACTCAGGGCAACATGGAGAAGTGTAAGAGCCGGAAGACATGTGGCCTAGAGGGCTTAGGGCTTAACAATACATAAATCTAAGAAATAACACTTGTTCGGTGTGAATAGTGACAGAAATGCGAGTCCAATCTAGAGTAGTAGATACATGATAAGATTTGCTGTATGTTGGGGAATGTGAACATCATAGCCTCCATCTTGAATTTGGATTCAAAATGTTATAAATAGCAAGTGGGTCATGTGACATCAATTAGGACTGAATTTTTACCAGAAATTGGTGTCAATAATATTGTAGTAACTAAATTGTGAGTTGAGAAACAATAACAGTAAAGAAAGACGAATTCATTTATTCAAAATCGTTTAACAGATGTCACATCAGTAGAATGCAAAAGTAAAGAGTTTAGAGAACTCTAGTTTCCAGACAAGACTGTTCTTCGTATATTGACCATATGAAATACATGTACAGATGCTAAAGAAAAATCACGAGTAAGGGAGAAAAGATAAGTCACAAGAGACGGAAGAGAACCCAGGTGAGCCAGGACCAATATACCCCCACGACTTTCTTTTATGATGTTAGTTCTCAACTCACAATAGAATTACTCTAATAATATTAACACCAATGAATTTCTGGTAAAATTTAAGTCCTAATTGATGTGTCACTTGACCCACTTTCTATTTAACATTTTGAATCCAAATTCAAGATGGCGGCTATGATGTTCACATTCCCCAACATACAGCAAATCTTATCATGTATCTACTATAGATTTGACTCGCATTTCTGTCACTATTTTCTAGATTTCTGTGTTGTTAAGACGTACTGTTGGCCTCATGTCCTCCGGCACTTACGCTTCTCCATGTTGCCCTCAGCCGCTAAAATTTTGCATATGCAAATATTTTCACACCCTCCTTCATATAATCCAACTCGTTCAGCAACTCCAGTGATCCATTCGGACAGTTCTCTGGTCAGAAAGCTAGTTTATACATACGTACGGGATAGGACAGTGGAGGTTGACCCACTATAACTATCAATGGGACAACAGATATAGGGGGACATCCTGAAATTGGAGAATCTGTTAGCAAGTGTGAATAAAAGGCTCAGGCTCCAAGCTTCATCCAGCAATACGAAATATACAGAAGAAGAAGAAGTTAAAACAGTAATTTTAAATTACCTTTCAATTGGATGAAGCAAATTGCCCTAAGTTTTTCAGAACTTGAACCTCTCTCCCTTCTCCCTCCCTCTTGCCCTTGAACGAATGCTGTTATCCATATCCTTATTAGACTTGCACTTCACATTTCACACAGTTATGCCAAAAATCAAACCAAGAATTAGAATCGCTCAAATTCGCACAAAAATAAAAGAACGAAACTTAAAATTTTCAGTTTTTTCACTTATTTACATTTCGAACTCCTTCCATATTTAAAATTTGGGTTACTACTTAGACCATCATTGTGATGTTCCTTCAATAAAACTTAACATAATGAGGCTAATTTTAATGCTCTACACTGTAAAAAGTGGAAACACGAAATGGGGAAATAAAAGTAAAAAATTAGCGTTTTATTGTATTTACTCGTAAATGTGGATATAGTGTAAGACCTTTAGTGGAAAGATTGGTAACCTTTAACTCCATTTTAAAGTTTAACATTTTCTTTGTAATAGCTTAACGTTAACCGAAAATGTTTGAAACTGGCCAAAGTGTTTAAAAAAAAGCTTGATAAAAAAATGTAGTTCTCGGGCCCCCATAAAGTCCCGCCCCGAGAAGTGACCGCTCTCCAACTTCAACTAGCGATCTCCGCATGCACATGCTTCATGCAACTACAGCAATATGTCACGAGTGTGGATGCTTACGATTTCTGTCTTTCGGAGACATTTACCGTGAATGTAAGGAGAAAGAAAGAAGTTGAAACAAGAAGATAGAGAAACACGAGAAGATTTTGTGAAAGAGGGCAAAAACCAGAATACACTGTAAAGATAGGAGACACATCGTTCATCCAAAAAATTGAGGCAGCTGAGCTGCCTCCACTTTTTGGATTAACCTACATTCAGCCAGTTTTCTGTTGAACGTTTTACTTTCTGCAAAATTTCAAAATGCGTATATATATATATATGGGTTATATATGACTGTTCCAACGTATTTCATTCAAGCAGAGCATTCTTTAAAGTAGAAAAGAATAAAAGGTAATATTCCTTTAAAATAAAAAATGAAAAAAAAAAAAAAATAATAAGTTGAAGTGGTCGGGTTTTGATCCAGGGTCCACAAGCACACTGGTCAGACGCTCTTACCACCTTTTTTTTTTTTTTTTTAAAAATCTCGTTTATTTAACTTTCATAGTACATTGCGTTTATTTATACGATTGGGACCATTTATTTTTCGTTTATCTTTCTTAACCTACTTACGGACAACACAGTTAAAATCACATCCATGCCCGAGGCGGGATTCGAACCCGCGATCCTGGAGTCGCTAGACTACCGCACTAGCCCGCACGACCACCTGGATCGGCAACCTAGTTACGAAGGCAGTTGGTGTTTCTGGCTTTCCGAGTTATATCTATAGCTAGAGTTTTACTGCGAAGGAGGTTAATCATAACACGTTTTTGATTTTACTACGACGAATGTCTCGTGAATAAAGGAGAGATACGTTTGCTACAGTGTAAAGATTTATACCTAACTTAATTTCTCTTTCCGCCAGTACGATCCTTGCCGTTCTCGGTCTACCAGTGAACTGTTTGCTGTTCACAGTGTAAAGGCAATATAAACACTCAAAATGGCAGGGTGTTCAGTGACAAGCAAGTAACGTTACTCCAGTTACTGGATTATAGAATATCCAACCAAGGCTTCATCCACAAAAGTACGTAACCTCAAACTTGCCAGTTTAGCTTACACTTCGATTAGAAAATGACCGAGTTTTAAGCGTAAAGTAAGTTGAACGTTCACGGACAAATCACTTTGGCCAGTTTCAACCAATTTTCAGTTAACGTTAAGCTATTACAAAGAAAATGTTTAACTTTAAAATGGAGTTAATTTTACCAGTCTTTCCACCAAAGGACTTACACTATATCCACGTTTAAGAGTAAATACAAAAAAACGCTAATTTTCGACTTTTATTTCTCAATAAAGCGGAGTAACTTTCATCCATTTCGTGTTTCTACTTTTTACAGTGTATGTATGCATTGCTGCATATTCTATAAAAAATCCCTGTATCGGTTCAAACTAGATAGTTTATCTGGTAAACCACACATGCAAGAAGGGTGGAAAAACCCAGGTAAAAGTCTGTATTGGCTCTACTATGAATCGCATCCTTATAGCAAGTGTCTGTGTTGAATCATGCAAGACGCTCGACCTGAAGTTCCTCCAGTCGACGTGGCCTGCTTCAGACTAGTGGTTGCATCCAACGGGTGGCCGCATCCCAGGTTCTGCCAGCCACAAGAGGCCGTTTCCGAACAGCAGAGAGCTTCAGCTCGGCTGGAGGCTGTATCTGGCCGCACTCCATGAAGGCTGTGTCATCAACTACTGGTAACCAGCTGCCAGCCAGTGACTGCTTCTTCGCATGACCGCAACTCAGCAAGTGCCCTCAACAACAAGTGGCTACATCCCAGCTAGCATCCGCCTCCCACGCCGACCGACCACACCGCAGGTGCTGAGCGCCTGTCAATCTGTGATTAATTGATTGCCAAAGTATTTTGTCGATGAACGTTCAACTTATTTTACGCTTAAAATTCAGTCATTTTCCGATCGAAGTGTAAACTAAACTGGCAATTTTGAGGTTACGTACTTTTGTGGATGAAGTTTAAGCCTTGGTTGGATATTCTACAATCCAATAACAGGAGTAACGTTACTTGCTTGTCACCGAACGCCCCTATATTTTGAGTGCTTATATTCTTTTATTCTGTGAACAGGAAACAGTTCATTGGTGGACCGAGGACGACAAGGATTGAATTGGCGGAAAGAGGAATTAAGTTGGGTATAAATCTTTACACTGTAGCAAACGCATCTCTCCTTTTTTTCATAAGTCATTCCTCGTAGTAAAATCAACATAATCTTAACGATTAATCTCCTTCCCAGCAAAATCCTAACTATAAATATGACTCGGAAAGCTATAGCCATAAGCACCAAGGCCTTCGTAGCTAAGTGGCGAGAACATCTAACTAGTATACTAGAGGACCCTGGATCGAAATCCGCCCACCTTAACTATTTTAATTTTAAAGGAACATATCCTTTTCTTCTTTTTTACTTTCAAAAAATGCTCTGCTTCAATGAAATACGTTGGAAAAGTCATAAAATACTGACTGAGATAATAAGAGAGAGCCAAGGAAGTAGCAGGCATCAAAAAGAAAAAAGAGAGCAAAATCTCAGAAGAAACTAAATTCTTGATGAAGGAAAGAACGGAAATGAAAGAAGAGGAAAATTATATTAAGAGGATTTAATATACCTAGTATACAACTAAATAAAACCTTAAGGAAGACAATAAGAGAGGATGTACGAAGATATAACGAAATTCTTGATAGAAATACAATCGAGGAAAACAAGAGACTGAAGAAAGCCAAACAGAAGCTCATGATAGGGAAAAAGCAAATAATTGCAGTTAAGAGACCAGGCGGGACCGTAACACGAAATAAGGAAGAAATTATAAAAATATTTGAAAATTTCTACAGAGAATTGTACTATTCCGAAGAAGAGCTAGGAAATGAAGACAGAAGAAAATGATGTGGATGTCGAAGACATAATGAAAGTAGAAGTGGATATAGTACTTCGAGAGATGAAGAACGGAAAATCGCCAGGAGAAGATGGACTCACGGCAGATATGTTTAAATGGGAAGGTGAAAAAATGAAAGAGGAACTTGGTAAATTATTCTCGATGTGCCTGAGGAAGAGAGAAATACCGTCAAGTTGGAATAATGCTGTTATTTATTTATTTAGTGACAACACAACAGGCCATGGCCTAATTATAGTGTTGAGCTTTACAAAGTAGTTGTACAGACTTTATTGACAATTATATCTCTAAATTCTTTATTTTATAATTTTTTGGAGAACATTTGTATACCTTAAAATTATCTAAATTTTCATGCATTTCCTCAAGTGTCTTCAAGTGCTTTATCTTGGATCGATTGTTTATGACTTCTAAAACAATGTATGGTCCATCAAATAAATTGAAGAATTTAGCGATTTGTTTATCTGTGGCACTACTTTGTTTATGCAGTTTGCGGAACACAAGAGATTTCTGCTGGATAATATATTTTCCACTGGGCTTCTTCCTTTTCCAAGATTTTCTAGTTAATATAATTTCTTTTTCTGATGGTCCAGAGCTTGCTCAATAAGTTGACTTAATATTCTATCCGTGAAGCTTGGTCTATGTGTATTTATAAAAGTTTCATGAGGTGTCCACATATGATTCTCATTATTTGAGTTGTTCAGCAAATGTACTACGGTCGTTATGCGTTTACTCCAACTTAAAAGGTCCTGGCTACAATATAGTCTTAGGAGTCTTTCTATTTTTCTATTGTATCGTTCAATAGGATTTCTTTGAGGGTGGTAACAGGGTGTGTTACCAGTTACTTCCGGATGTTGGATCTTATGTTTTTCTAAGTGTTTCTTCCAGAGGTTAGATGTAAATTAAGAACCGTTATCCGTTAATAATTTTTTTCTGGGGGCCCATAATGTTTACTGAATTCGTCTATTCGACGTGTAATTTCTGATGTGTTTGCCTTACGGAGTGGGTAAACCATTACGAATTTTGTATAGATGTCCAGGATAGATAAGATATATTGCCAGGTCTGGGACCTTGGCAGCCTTCAATTAATGTCGACGGAGATCAGTTGTAGTGGATATTGAGATGTTATATGGTATTCTGTCTTCTTAATTTTCCTTAGGTCTGGTTAGGTGTCTTCACATCGTGAGCAATTATTCACATACACTTAAACGTCTTTCTTCATGGACTTCCAAAACATGTTTGCGCAGACTGAGCTAGGTTTTCTTTATGCCGAAATGGCCCATCTCGTCATGGAATTTCTTTATTATGCTTCGCTTTTCTCCTTCCGGAATTAGTATCTTCCAACACCTTTCCCTCTTTGCTTTGGTGAGAATTAACCGATTTTTCCTTTTGAATTGCCGTCCTCTTTCTTCTATTATCTGCTCTCCTTCTGGAGCCAACCGTTCTGATATTAAAGTGATATAAGGGTCCGATGAATAATCTATGTCCAAATTCCAAACATCATCCAGAGCGACAGTAATTAGACGTTCTTCCTCCTTTACTCCTGATGGGTTCCTACTAAGAATGTCGGCGTCTATATTATATTTTCCTCGCATACATGATATAGTGAAGGAGTAGTCTTGCAATCGGAGGGCGAAGCGATGAATTCGATTATTAAAAAGTTTACAAGTAGAAAGGCATTTCAGACATTGGTGATCAGAATATACTAAGAAGTGTCGGCCGGACAGGTACTCATGAAATTTAGTGACGGTGAATTGTAGTGCAAGACATTACAGCTCGATGATACTGTATTTTCGTTCATGCATTCGCAAAGTCCTACTGATGTATATCCTGTTCTTCTATTGGGCCTTTCCCCAGGTATCCGGCTATTATTATTGTCGATGAATCAGTAACTATGTAGAACTATTTTGTGAAGTCAGGTTGGGATAGGGCTGGAGCGTATAATAGTGCACCCTTCATTTTGCTACATGCCTCCTAAGTTTCTTTCGTCCATAAGAATTTCTTTCCCTTTCTGAGTAATTGTATTAATGGTTCGACTACCTCACTACAGTTGGGAATAAATTTCTTACACCAATTGCATAGCCCTAACCATTTACGTATTGCCTTCTTAGATGTGGGCCTTGGGTAGTTCCTTATAGCATCTTCATTATCGTTTATAATAGATATTCTATGTCCAGATACATAATGTCCTAAATATTTTACTTCTTTCCCAGCGAAAGTGCATTTCTCCAATGTCAAGGTTAAACCATTTTCTAATAATGTCCTAAAACTTATTTCTAATTTATCGAGATGTTCGGAAAAGGTTCGAGTATAGCAACACATATTATCTACGTAAATTCGTAACCAATTTGATGTACTTAAACCAAACATACTGTCCATCATAGAAATAAACACTGCCACTGCACTAGCTAAGTCATAGGGTAACCGTTTAAACTAGTAGGAGTGGTTACCAAACCTGAAAACAGTATAAGAACGGGAATCTGCTGACAGTTGGACCGGAAAATAGGTTAACGATAAATCGAACGTGCTAAAGTAAGTGGCTCCTGCGTAACTTGCTTAATACATCGTCAATGTTTTCAACTTGATCCTGAGGTACTATGATATACTTATTCAGCTCCCGTTGGTCCAGTACCGGTGTAACCAGTCCATTTGCCTTTTTGAAGGCGTGTAGTGCGATATAATGCGGACTTTCTGATCTCTTTATTGTGTCCCAATTTTCCTCTCTAACAGCTTCTTTGAAAGTATAGGCTATGAGGTATGATTTTGCTCTAATTATTACATTTTCCTTTATTTGTTTTTTTAATTATATGTTTTAAATATCCTGGCTTATCATCAAATATTTTTATATTTAATTAATAATTCTTTTAACTGTTCCTTTTGTGCCGGGTCTAAATGGGTTATAATTTTGACTTTTTCTTCTACACTTGTCCGAACTTGTGTATCTGATCTGTCTCCTTTCTTTTTACTCTAACGATTGTCTCTTCATTGCTTAGTGTTTTGTCGAGGAGAAGGTAAGGGTATACCTCCCCCCGTGGTTTCGTAGGTTTTTGTTGTGATTGTAATGTGATCCATTTCCTGAACCGTGTTGAGATATTCCTCTCTGCCTTGTCTATTTCTTCTTACACTCGCAGAATCACTTATATTCACTTGTTCATTTCGGGGCTCATTTCTCCAATTACTAAATAAGTGAGATCTTGAATTATCTTGATTCTGCATTTTATGGGTATCCTTATTACCCTATATAGTTCAATGAATCTTTCGGAATTGGTACTGTATTATTACTCGTCGAAGAGGCCGAATATCCACTCGATATCGAGCCCTGCAGCTGGGCGCCAAATAAATGAAACGATCTGCCCCGAGTACTCCAAATTGTTCTATATGAAAGAATAGAGACTATCACTAATGTGAGGTGTTTATATAAATGTTACTCTCCGGCTATGGGCGTAGAATTTTAGATTAAACCTGTTAGGCAAGATAAGATTATTATGGACTAACCAACCCGAGGGAATATATATGAAATAGACTCTAACATGTATTCGTATATATGTTTATGTGTTCTGCCTCCTCGTACAGGAGACCGAGGGAAGTGTAGAAAGGACAAGTAAACTAAGGGAGAAACAAGACACACAAATAAAACAAGCAATTAAGGTTCTGCTTAGCACTTTTATTGAGAGCCCCGTTCACTTCGGGAGATCAAGAATATCTGAATTTACATATAGATTGCGCTGTTTATATATGTATATAACTTAGACGTTACAATAAATCTAGACTGTCCTTCATAGAGTTTTTGCATAATTTAGTAAATTAATTTCTATATATCTTAAAAGTCTTTGGTTATATGCTTATCCTTTATAATGTCTCTGGTAGTTACAGGCTGTTTCGAAAGTATTTATACAAAATAATAAATTTAGAAATCTCAGATATTTACATATGCCGAAAGCTTCGGCAGGTAAGTTCATATATACATTTAGTATTACTAATTATATAGGATGATTTTATATAAATTATTAGGAGGATCTCACACAAGAATATAGGCATCTCGTTGGATGCGAGGTGACGTTACAACCTGAACACGGATTTCTTCCTCTGTGATTCGTCAGTTTTCCCGGATAAGGCCATCAATCCGCGGAATCACGTCAGGCGTAATGGCTCGATGGGCCTGTCCCGGGCGCGAATGATCTTGCAGATATGCGTTTTTCGCGGAATCTCTTCTGCTACTCGTGCACACTTGTCAGGGACATGCAGTGTTCGCCATACACAGCAGACATGCGACGATGAATTTTGTGTGTTCCAGCACCCTCAACCACCAAGACACGAAACACACCTCGTTTCTCTTCTTTGCTTGCCTCCATTTCCAATGCTGAACGAACACACTTTTCACTACGCTCACTACTAATACTATCTATTGAGACAATATATATTCTGAAAGTTGCATATCTCCTCTATAAACGAGACCACCATCATTAGAAGCTATCAACGGATTGTCAAGTTATAGCGCTTAAAGTGACAGTACCTTTTGTCACCTCGACACAAAAACACGATGGAGCAATATTAAATTTTGTTTCAAGCTCGGTAAAACTTTTACAGAAACGTTTGAATTGATGAAAAATGTTTATGGTGATGATTGCTTATCCCGTACACGTTTGTTCGAGTGCTATAAACGATTCCAGGACGGCTGTGATGCTTTGGAAGACTACTGAAAGGCCGGCCAAGTAACAAAAATTGCGATGACTTGGTGGGGAAAATGCGTGAAATGATAGCCCTCGATGCGAATTTGACTGTGAGATGGATAGCGGAGGAATTTAATATGACCAAAGGCATAATTCACGAAATTTTGACAAAGTTTTTAAACAAACGGAAAGTCTGTGCTCGATTTGTTCCTCACGCCTTGAATGAGGACCAAGAAATTGCTCGCTGTTCGTGAAATTTTGGTGAGAAAAACAAGTCTTTGTGCTTTAACATCCTCCATATTCACCCGATTTATCTCCGATTGACTATTTCCTGTTCCTGAAACTCAAACTGGCCATGGAAGGAACGTTTTATGAGAATGTTACAAACAGTGTTTGAAGTGGATGAGAAATCTTACCGGAACGGTATTGTTATTGACCAAAAAGTAACTTGTAATTCCTTGTAGGATTTCTATACACACCTTTATTCTGAAAACGTCGATAAGTTGTTACTAGTACTATTACCTCTTCCTTGGCTCAAATCCCGGTCATTCCGTACATTCTTCGTTGCAGTCCATTCACTAGAGCTTGAATTTACGTGCTCGGATTTATTGTGATCCTCTCATCCATTACTCTTCTGAAGAGCATAGCCTGGCTGGCAGATATAGTTGATAGGTATAGTATATCCAGGATATGTTTTCACGCTCATCCTGGCAGTGTATTTTACTATGAATCTGCGAGCTTCAAGAAGGGATAGATTGCTACGATACGTTTTTCTTTTCTTCCCAAATGTCGCATATACGGGCAAGGTTTTCCACAAACCTGAGAATAACTTATTTTTCTGGAAAATATTTTCACACTAAAAGTGAGGAAAGAGAACTAGACTGAAGCTCTTTCTAATTCTTACTGTTCGACGTGACTCGTGGCTACCCTATACAGGGTGTAACTTAGTTAATGTAACAGACTTCGGGAGGTGAATCCTCATATCACAAAAAAAAAAGTCTATTTGAACACGCGCTTAGGCGCTAGAGGGTCCCAAAGATGTCCAAAACGATATTTCAAGGCGATTTATTTTAAATACTAATAGCTGCAGGTCTGGCGGTTCGTCTTTCGTCAAAGAAATCAGATTTGCTTGTTCAGAAAATGCACATATCAGGGGGTGAGAAAAAAGTGCGCGAGAGATTCCCCGAGTGATATGAGGGATCCCTCAAGAATTGAACAGCGAATGTGGGTCGAACAGAGCAAGTAGAGGATGACTGGCTCAAAAAACACCACATTGATTCCAAGGTGATACCTCGGGGAATCTTAGGGAATCCCTCATTTCACTCTGGAATACTTCGCGCATTTTGCATCACGTTCAAAATGTCCGTTTTTGTAGGCACAAGTCTGATTTCTTTGATGAAACGATGGGCCACCAGCTCTACAGCTATTAGTGTTCCAAATAAATCAAATTGAAATACATTGTGAAATTATGCAACCACGCATAACATTCTTTCTTCTTTCACCATCTATCATCTGCGTGAGATATCGACTTGCAACCAACGTAGTGTTGTTCTCTGGTATTAAGTCATCTGGTAGAGAACATCAAAGTATTGTTGTACTCTACATGCTCTGGTCGCCCAATTTCGCTGCCCAATTCTTGGATAATCCCTCATTTCACTCGGGAATCCCTCACGCATTTTCCCATTACTTGTGACGTGCATTTTCTGAACGAGCAAGTCTGTTATCTTTGACGAAACGGTGGGCCGTCAATACTACAGCTATTAGTGTTTGAAATAAATTGCCTTGAAATACAGTTTTGGACGTCTTTGAGGCCCTCTAGTGCCGAAAATACGCATGATAGGGCGCGTGTTCATATGGACCTTTTTCTTGTAGTATGAGGATTCACCTCCCGAAGCTTGTTACATTAATTAAGTTACACCTTGTATTTAATTTCAGATCAAAAAAATATTTATTATTGGATGTTTTAAAAATATGGCCTTGTGACCATCTTGAATGAAGAAAACATTGCTTTATGACAAGGCTCATTTTACTACAATCACAAAAGAAGAATAGCGCTACAAGAACAGTTCCTATTCATTAATACAGGAACACCGTTCCGGTTCTATATTTCTTACCGCAACGCTCTTCTGGTCCGTTCCGGCTCACTTTTAAACACTGGTTATACAAGTCCAAGAAGCCGTGACGAGGCTCATTAAGGCAATTCCGAAAAGTGCCAAGTCTATGCTAGCATTTGTTGAACGTGCCCAGCGGTGTATTGAGGCAGAAGGGATGTATTTTGAATAAAAAGAAATAATTTTGGCAAAATAACTATTTTTTATTTAAAAAGTTCCGTTATTTTTTCGAGATACTGTATTGCACAATTTTGAAATATGCATTTCTGCATTTAAAGTCTTCGACAATACAATACCACATCATCTATATTGTTAGGGGTGTTGGAAATATGAAGCTGCAAAGTTCATTTTGTCATGCTTTCGGCAGCTTGTATAGTTTGGAAATGCTGCAAAACAGTGGTGGCGTCTGAGCAAAGCAACAGCGGCATGATTTACAGGCGCGCATGCTAGTATTAAGTATACGAAAGCAAGATTGAGTTCTGGTAATCGCTACCATTATAGTCTATAGACTATATAGTAAATACATATAGTCTAAGAAGTTCAAAATGTAGCACATAGCTAAACTTCAGCTGTTATATTCTCCCTTTCCAATCCCTCTTCCAATTCCAATTCCTTTTACATTCTTCTGGCCTACATCATAATCTAATCATCTCCCGTCATAGACAGAGTTCACTTAACGTTCGTCGAAGTTATCAGATGCCCCAAAAATCGTTAGGAAAAATACGCCACATTAAATACAAGTGGTCTGATGATATTGACACATTAGCTTCACCGCCAAAAAATGCACTTGGAAGTCCAGTACGTGCAATCTTTCTCACATAATATTAGTTGATGTGTACTCATATAGTGTACTCTGAATTTAGATATTGGCAAAAAAAAAAAAATCAATTACAAAATACGTTAAAAATTATGAAGATAAGGAAAAGAGTATCTCTCGATATATAATATTTTCGGATAGAAAAGAATAAAGAGTATTCGAACCTCTAAAAGAGTATAATACTCTTAAAAATAGTATATCTGGTCACCCTATTTCCGCAAAATAGGAAGCCAAAAGTTAGAACATTTCGTCGGTCCCATCACAAAGTGTTGTATCTCAAAATTTGGCAGTTTTAAATTAGGACCATCATAATATGCCATTGTGTGTATATTTTCTTGTCTTAAATCGATGTATCTCAGTGATAAGCTGTTCAAAAGTTATTGACAAAAATAGGTTACAAGAACATTAACATGGATATGGAGGTACGTTTCTTTCAATTGCTCTCCTGAAAAGTGTGAAAAAATTAGATACGACATTTTGCGATGGGGCCCACAGAACTATACCAGAAGATGAACTATACCAGAGGATTAAAGATTTTTAAACGGAGAGAATGCATTCAGCGTTAACGTTTTCAATGCTCTTAGTAAATTGCCAAATTGATGAACGCTTTACTGGTCTAGAAAAGGTCGAAAAAAAATTTCAGTTCTACTTCCTAAAGTTCGTCTCAATCAACCAGAAGATATATGTTTTTAAAAAAGCTAGGAATCTTCAAAGGAAGTATGAAAATGGCATTGTTCCGCTCTGTCTCTGATATTTCTATCTTCTTGATAGGCTGAAAACAGCATGTGAATTAACATATTTTCTCATCCTAGTCTAAAACTTTAGCTTCAAGCTAAATGAAGTACTGTCTGAAGTACCCTATGTTATTTTTACTTTGCCAGTAACAATTGCATCAACAGGAAGAGGATAGGAAGCTACTTAGAGAGTTCAATGGGACAAGACAGATTTAGCGAACTCGAAATGTTAACCATCAACCATGCAAGTCTCTGAATGGACAAGAACGAAAACAAGGAAGAATGACTTTATTATTATTATTATTTAAAAAATAGTGAATTTGCATAACTAAGTAGTTAGAAGCTATTAGGTTTGCCATATTTCAAAAATGAAAATCCGAGACGCCACTAAATTACGAGAATCTTTGAAATGCTTAAAATGAAAAGAAGTGTTATATACTAATTTACTTTCTTCCATTAGATAGACTTGTTCAAGTATTACGTAATCACATTTTTAGTCATTTTAGTAGATCTTCTCCTTCCTAGTTAAGCAAACGTAAGTAGATGATTTACCCCCTCGCCCTCCGCCTGGTAAGCATTTTTTTTTTAATTTATCAAGATCTGTTGTTTCGTGGTTTTCAAAGTCTGTTTTAGCTCATTCAAGGTATGATATTTCCTTTCACACGTTTTGTCTGTTCGTGTTATATCCCTTTTTTTTAGAACGGTTAATTCATTGGCAATATGTTCTGGCGGCGTTTATCTTCAAAGAATTTCTTTCGTTGAATTTTTACTTTATTTCTGTTATTTTTAACAAACTAACAACTCAATAACTCACATGTAAGCTTACGTCAGCATGACCCCCTCCCCCACTGTCAGCAAAAATAAGAAAAACTTGAATCCAATTCCCTCTTTCTTAGGCTGCTTACGTAATACTTGAACTGTCCCTGAGTGTATTACACATAAAAGAACATAAAACTAAAAAATCAAAATCAAGTACTTATCTTTACTGTTTTAAGTCTGTTACTCTATTATTATAAATAAAAACTCACCTTATTGAGAAGTTCCTAATTCGCTCTGACCATCCTGGGACTGCACGTGGGAGAACTTTCTTGAATCGTCAATTTGTTGAAGTAACCTTTTATTTTTAAGTATTTTCTGGTAGATCCATAAACATGATAAGCCGAAAAAATGAGTCTTGAGTATCACACATACTCCAACGGTGTCAATGTCCAGTTTATTTCTTTCGTCCGTCCATAACGAGTTCATAATTGAAAATACACGCTCGACGGAGGCATTGGTTCCAGGTAGAGTGAACGCGAATTCTACGACAGAGGGAAATGCAGAAACATCAACACCTTCCTCATGAAATTTCGTGAAATTTGTACCCATTTGTCTTCTATGGACGAATTATCACTGACATTACTATGTGAACTGGAATTCGAATTCCATATCGGCCACTTGGTTTGTATTACTTTTTCGACAAGTTTATATTGCTCAAAATATTGGCTCTCATCTACATCAACCACCGAATTGTTCAAAACAACCGCTAATGACGATTTAGCTGCAGCCCACGTAATGTCTTTGGAGGTTAAGCAAGGCCACGATAAGGATGAAAGATCTTTAACTGGATTATTAGAAAGCCACTTTTCAATGTACATAATACACATGTCATAGAACTCGTCACACTGCCCGTTAAATGTTTGTTCCGTAATGACGCCGTCGTCTTGTAATGTATGTAATAACAATTCTGTTTCTCTGGGAAGAAAATGTTCCATTTTTTTTATCTCGAATTCTATCAATAAACCCATGAAGCACAGAAACAAGTTCAACGGCTGTCATTTTCTCGCTTTCAATTTTCTTAAATGCAATTGTTGAACATTTTTAGTTGGCTCTTTAAAAATTGAAGCCAAAGCAAAAAAGTTTTATTGTTAAATAATTTTTCCAATATTACAGGGCATGAATCCTGCGAACAGAAGTAAGATTTCAAACCCGGGAACATAGAAATGAGTCGATCAGCTGCAGGTGCTAACGATAACCATCTCGTTTTAGTATGTCCAAGAATTTGTTTGTATTGAACATCTGCAAAATCACAAAATTCTTGCAAACTTTCCACACGGACAGTATATATATGAAAATATTTTGCACACAATAGTTTCAATATCTACCTGTAACAAGTCACTTGCACTATTGTGCAGGATATGTGCGACACAGCCCAAACATAATATGTTTCTATTTAGCCGTGATTTTACTTTAGAAAAAAAAAACGTTATTCTTTCCTGCTTGCTTAATACCTCCAAAGTTTGTGTTTGTGTTGTCGGCAGATAATGCAATGATCTTATCAGTCAACCTGAACTTATGGAGAACTTCCATAATTAAGTTGTGAACATTTCCGAGGTTTCACCCTAAAGATTGCTGAATTGCAATGTTCTAACTTTTATTCCGACATTTGGGAGAAAATATCGGACGAGAACAGGAACCAACTTTATGGCCTTGTGATTCAAGCTATCAATCATAACAGATACAAATCGAGCCTCTTCCAATTCACGAACGACCTCCTGCATAGTGTACGGTGCTAATACATTTACAACAATATCCCTAGTTTGTTGACGGGCGCATGTGAACTTCTTTCTTGCGAACACTTTTCTTACAATTTCAGAGGTGCAATTCATAGAATTAAAAATGTGATTGTGTCTCACCGTATTGCGATGTAAGTACCCTCACTTTCGGCCAATTCTAAACTCTCATTATCAGGTTTAACAGGCGTAAAAAGCCTCATCATCTTTTCCGAAGTTACAGCAGCCTCAAGGGCTGTTTTGTGTTTCTTTGATTTGATATGGTCCGTAATGTCGGATCTTCCACCATGACTGACAGAAAACACGGCACTGCACTTAGAACAAAAGACAGTTTCATTGTCATTGTCCTTAATTTTTTTTATATACGGAATATCACTCTGTAATTTGTCGGTAAAAGAACACCGTCTTTTGGGTGGCATTGCGAAATAAATCTTACAGCTAACAACGCATGAAATACACCACAGTGGTGGCTCTGAAAGGGCAACAGAAACGCGTAACCATTGTTGCGCAAAAAGAAGAAAAAAGAAATCAGCCGCAAATAGTTAAAAAAAAAAATACCGCCCCACCTCATAAGCTTCTATTTAAAAAAAATACTCCAACATTTTCCCATTGTTGTCTGTTCAGTTTTATTAATTAAAACAATATATTTTTCTTCTTGAGTGGTCAGCTGAAAATTACCAGAAATATCGGTCAGGGATTATTGATTAAAATATTTCAGAAGCAAGATGCAGATTGAAATAGAGTACTAAAGATAACAATAAGACCTTTTGTCCCTGGCCCAATGAAACGAATGTTTCGTTCAATGTCAAAGTAGTTAAATCGTGAACTAAATTAAATCCATGGTTTATGTATTCAAGATGTTTTTTCAACTTTTGAATTGCCATACTCAGAAGTTGAAGAGAATAATTATATACTTAATCCTGCGAAAAAAGCAAACTATAATATTCCATTCATTTCTTCTTCGCTGAAATCCGGGACATTTAAGCGTCTCGAGAAATATTTTCGGGACGCCGGAACGCAGATCTCGATTCCGTGACGGTCCCGGATTTTCCGGGACGAATGGCAACCATTGCTATGGTAATTGAAATAATCATATCTCAAGTTACAAAACTTAAAAGAGTTGTTATTGTAGTTCATTTTCATCGGAACTTCGTTAAGAACTGTATCAAGTTGTAAATATGCCGATGTTAAATGTAATCATAATTAAAGTTAATATTCACATCATTTAAAGAAAATCCCCTCCATAACTTATTTCAATAAACACATAAATGGTTTATGAACTTCTTCTTTTTCAAAGATTGAGTGGGGAGACCTAACAAATATTTTACTGGGAGGGGCAATATTTCTAGATATCCGGCCCTGGTTCCGTTACGTAGCTTTCGAATCTTTTGATAATTATGGCGATGTTTAGGTCCAGCTGAGGCACATGTTTTCCGTAGCAAACGCGTTTTCTTTTCCAATGAGTTTTTCAAACTCCTAATGTTTTTTTTCCCCAAGTTCTTTGTGATATTCTACTAACGGCTGTCACACTAGGGCCTTTGCAAGTAGTCTGATGTTTTCTGAACGCCTTAAAGAACATCACAGACAGAACAAATGCAGTAAAAACAGAAAGTTGAGAACAGTGCCTGCGCTCCAAGTCTCTCCTCGCAATCTTTTTCTGCTAATATTGTACACAAAGTTAACAGTATGATGAGAAATATTGCTCTGACTGCTAAGCAAGAAGAAAGTTGACAAATAAACCTTGCATCAAAAATACGTTTAAGTTCGATATCTCTCTGGTGTTATTTTCTTCTGTAGTCCAGCAATACTTGGGTACACAGTAGAGCGCGATACATACGTATAGGTGTTTGAGCACTGTAAAAGATATGTTAACTTCGTCAACATTATGACGTACATCTACCAACACTAAATTCAAACGGCGTTTAAAACAGTGTCGTAACTTAAATTTTACCAATCTGCTCGGAGCTCGCGATTTTGAAGGAGGGCACCAGCAGTTACACAGCTCAATGTTGAGGAGCACATGCCCTCCTTGGCTCCCGTGTAGGGCCGCCCGTGCTCCTTTATTTCCATCCCGGTCACCAAGACTTTTTTTTTTCTTTTTGATGTACTGTACTCTCCAAGTTTGTTCTTAGAATTCTGTGACACCCTGTATGTAGTCCTATTTCAGAACAGTTGGAAAGAGTGAATGTTATTTGTACTCGTCCAGAATTGACCCAGACTTGGTACCCAAATAGATTTTTAGCGAATAGTTGACTGACAGTGATTTGTATCTCGAGTCATAATATACCGTATCCAGATTAAGTATGAACGGTTTCAGATTAGGCTAATTAAAGAAAAATATTCTGATGAATTCTTAAGTCGATGCCTTTCGATAGTGCTATTTCCTTCGCTATCTTGAGAGAAGGAAGAAGTTAAGATAAAACTTAAAATGAAAATGAAAGAAGGAAACCGCCTACCCTTTTTACCATCACTCGAAGCACTTTTATTAATTGCAGCTTCTTTTTGTACTGAACACGTGGTCTGACTCGTGTGAGTTTAATTCCATGTGTCGCGATGGAAGGAAATGATCTGTGGTGCCACCTGGGCGGCAACTTAAAATGTGCACCAAGTCTCGTGTGTTGCTGATAAATCTCAGCATTCCAAAGCCAAGTTTCATGAGAAGCCAAGTAACGTCGTGACCCGTAAAGCTTTCGGCAGACGTTTATCGAATAAATCTATGCCGTGGCTAATTCATATCTGTGTAAAAGAATTTGAGAAATCATTTAGTGGACTGATTTAGAGACCAAACATTGGAAACAGGGAGTCATAGCTTTTAGGTTCGTAGGCGAATAACGAAAAGTGGTTCTCAACTTAGCAATCATAAAAAATAATTTTAACGTCAGGTTAATCTCAACTAGACGCGACCGTATTTTTGTAATGGAATGAAAGATAAAACGATCGTTGAGCGTGATGTGAGAAGGAAATGCGTTAAAAAAAATAATGAAATAAATAAATAAGAATTTTGCTCAATAAAAGAAGACTATATGATATGATCAAAGGCTGCAATGTAGATTCGAATATCAGAGCAGAATGTGAATATACTGTGATACTGGTATGGAGAAATCATGCTTTTTTTTCTTTTCTTTTTTTAAATAGGAGTTTCAACATACTTGATGTTTACTGCCTGCTAGTATCCTTAAAGTATTATGTGAAATTTTGGAAAACAGTAGAAATAAATTGTGTTCTCCTTTCTCATTCACGACGATAGGTATATGCAGCTTGCAGGTTAGTGAAAAGTGCGAATTATTAGACTTTGTAAGATCTTATTACTTTCATTATTACTTTATTTGCATATATTTTACATGCTGTCTGGGATGTTTGATTATTTGAGAAACTGCTCTGAATTTGATTATTTAATAAGCAAAGGAGCATGTGCTAATGTGATTATGTGCTAATACTATTTTTTTT
This sequence comes from Lepisma saccharinum, assembly GCA_022664845.1. Taxonomy (NCBI): domain Eukaryota; kingdom Metazoa; phylum Arthropoda; class Insecta; order Zygentoma; family Lepismatidae; genus Lepisma; species Lepisma saccharinum. The sequence goes on along the minus strand of JAGDQP010005052.1, from coordinate 48,784 downwards.
AGAACTTGCAATACATTACAGAAAATAAATAAATTAATTATTAGTAATAATAAATGTAAAATTTCTTACTTTTCCAAGTGTGGTACACGGATCAACAGCTTGAGTAATTGAAACCAATGTGGAAATTGAAGCACTTTAAGGTGGGGGAAGTTCTATACTAATTGAGACTTTTCGTAATCCCTTTGTTCCATATTGGTGCTGCTATTACATTTTCATACATTTAGTGTATGTTTTTATGTTTTTTCACTGCATGCATTTAATCAGAGATTACTTGAGACTTTGTCTCTACATTTCCAAGTTTGTTTCCATATTCATTTTAATTTATGAATTTATAAATACGGCAATATGTACCCACAAAACAAACTTCATAACAACATCAAAGTTAAAAGCACGAATGAGAAACGTTATTGTATCATCATGTAACTTTCTGAACGGTAGTTCTGAATATAACTTGTAAAATATAATTTAGTTATACATATATAATTAATTCACAATCATAGTCAGTCCACTAGTGGATGAGGCCTCTCCCTCAGGAGTTGGTCGACTGCTCCCACGCTGACCAGACTTATTGGGAGAGGAGAGCCGAAGCTCTCAACTGTGATCGCTACTGTACAAAGTACGAATAGCTAAGCTTTACAAGAAGTAGTTTTAAAACATGTCATATGCCTTTTTTCTACCCAACAATAAGATATATAAATTAAGCAGTTAAACAATGGGAAAATGTTTATTGAATATTCATAACAACAAAGTGAATCACACATCTGTCAAAGAAGAGCATGCACCATCTCTACGTATTATCATCATCATCAATACCAGATATTGTTTCCTGTTCTTCTATATCAGCTAACCTTGTAGTAGGGCCACTTTGTTTAAGAAGGCTTTCTCTTTATCTAATTTTGACTTTCTTCCGAGAGTGTGCAAAATTATCTCACTTGTCAGCTTCCTGCCTCAACATACTTAAGACATGATACAAGTATCAGTTGTCCACTAGTGTCTTCAAATTTCTCTACAGACCTCTGAAGTTTAAATTTTCTAAACACAGACTTCAAAGATTATAGAATAAAACTGATGACATAGAAAAGTAAATGTAAACTTATGTGCCGCTTTATCAACCACCGCTTGAATTGAGAAAATAGGAAAATTGGTGTATCTCTCATGTATTTGGAAACTTTTAAGGTTCATGTGTGAAGGTTTAAAAGAACTGTGAGTTTGATTCTGAAGTAACAAAAAATGAATTTCAAAATACAAGATGGCCGCAACCAAATTTTAAAATTTACCGTCAACTGGGGTAATTTTGGGTACCGGTACGGAGGAACTTTGGGCAAAACTGACACATCAAAATTTGGCAAGTTTTTCTCGTTGTTTCGTGAATGATACAAGTCTGAGTTGTTGTGCCAATGTAGAGTATGAAGTTCACTGAATATTATGGCTTTTTATTCATGTGGTTGAAAATGACAAAATAAAAATGCTGTTTCTAAAGTGCAAGTTTATTCAGTGTAAGAAGTTTCCAATTTCAGAAGTACCGTGTGGCCATGTGATGCAAAAATAGGCAGCTTGTTATAGTAGAATATGCGTAAGGCGTACCTTATAAACAGTTGTTTGACCCTTTTATCATCATTTTAATAGATCCCTTTTCATGATTTTTTTTTCCTCCAATGGTCCATCATATTGGTATATTTCTGTGCACATTGGTTGAAATGTAAAGCTAATTTGTTTCTTTAGATTATACGTAAAACTTTATTTTTTTATATGGGCCAGTCTAGTAACTTTGGACTTCGGCCCGTCACGATTCGCCTTAGCTGTTAAAATACACACCCATGCCCCTTCCAGGACTCGAACCCGGAACCTTCGAGCCGATGGCCTACCGCCGCAGACCGCTCGGCCACCCGGCCGGCTTGGATTATACGTGTATCTCCATTGTTCTTTTTCTCACATTTCAGCTCTGAAAGAGAAACAACATCCTAAATTTGTGTTATACTTCCGTTTTCATTTCCAATGAAATGTTTACTTTGTTAATTCAAGTTAGCTGTTTTTTTAAAAAAAACACGAAAATTGTGATTACAAAGTTACTGTCATATAATATGTTCAAATGCTGTTAGTTGATTTTGTTTGTTAGAAACCAGAAACTTTTTTTTCAAAGACGTAAACATTTTATTTGATGTATGAAGACAATGTAGATTTTTTTCAAATTCAGAAACTTTCCTGTCATGGATTCTTTATATTCAGTATAAATAATCGTAACGTAATGTTAGTAACCAATGTTTGTAATGTACGTTACATAACACAAAATAAAACTATATAAAAAAATCTTATATATTAACCGATTTTCAAGATTTAGCCGTCAAATTAAACTGGACGATATGATCTTAATTTTCATCTGTCCAACGTTACCTCTACATACTCCAGCCATGAGTTGAGAAAGCATTTTGAACTAAGTTACTCCATTTTCCCGGGGCAGCTTTGGGCATGTCCATATGGGATTTAAATTCTTTCTCCCAAATGGATTCAGATCAACCATTAACATCATTATAAAATATATAAAAATGGTATAAGAGATAACAATTTTTAACTTGATATAGCACGTAACAAAAACATGACAGTAAAAAATACATCTTTAGTGCCCTAAGATATCAGAGTCAACGATATTTTTCTACAAACGCCTAGAAGTTCTGCAACCGACCAGCCATTGAAGTATCCTCAGATTGCCGAATATGTAAGGATATGTTCCATGTTTCAAACAAGGACAAGCCGTTAAGAAATAATAAAATGTGTTAGAAACTTTCCAAGTCTACTGCTTTTTTTTTAATCCACTAAATAGTAAAATATAATTTTGTTACCTAGGGGTTAGGCATCCCTAAGCAAAGCTATAAAAGGGAAGGTAGCTGAAGAAAATCAGACCATATTCGGCTGTAAAATGATAGCAATCGGATTTATACGACGTTAGTATTGGAATTTAGGATAGGACATTTAAGATCACAGACCACATCAGAAACTAGGGATCATGTACCGATACCACTTTTCCACCAATACTCTATACGGATACCGATACTCTTTGAAAAAAATCCTATGTAAGACTTTTTCTAATGAATTTATCAACATTGTAATAATTTAGATATAAGGCCAAAATTTCACATACAAAAATATAAAGCAGAATTTCATATTACGTTAGACATAGAAAATATATTATATATTATCAAATTGAGTACCGAACTGTCCTTTGTACTCCTGGGCACTTTGGGAGATAAAGGCGGCTGAGCGTGGGACTGACCAATGACCACCCACTTCACCTTATGCCATAGGTCGAGAATATGTGGAGTCCCCCATGCGCAGTTCCCGGCGCGTGCGCATTGTACAGGAACACCGTTACCTTTTCTAATATGTAAGTAAAGACTAAAGGGAAAATACAGACAAAGTGAGCGTAGAGTGGTTCACTTGCAAAGCATTTTGTTCTTAATCGAAACCTCTGACTCGTTTGAGATCCGAAATTCGAATCCCGGTTGTGCCTTCCTGACTGAAGTTACTTTGGCTTTCCTTCAGTTACTACTACTTCTTCCTAATATGAGCTACTATTTTGGCATGGACGGACTAAAAATATCATTTGAGTAGTGCAAAAGGCGTACACATGCATAAAGAAATCGATAATCATTTAGACGAATTTTAAGTCTAAAGAGACCCATGAAAGATGAGTGTCACTGTTGTTAATATTAAACAAATTAAAAATAATTCGGAAAATGTATCGGTAAGTATCGGTGTCCATCTGCTGATACCGATACTCCAAAAAGTGGCCGATACCGATATATCGGTACATCCCTATCAGAAACCCCTTGCTTTTTATAGAGGTGCTTAGACCATAGGTAATAAAACTATTCTTTACTTTTTAGTGTAATTTAAAAAATAAAACTAATTAAGCTTGAATTCTTTCACATTAATTTTTAATTTCATTAATTGATCCATTCTACATACGACATTGCGATTCATACTACTGTGAAATGTAGAAAATGTAAACTATTATCAAAGAATAAAGAATTGAATGTTCCATAAAATAAACTTTTCTTATCACCTGAAAATTTTCTTAAAAAAAAAAAAAAACAGCTTATAACTTTACAAAATGGAATTTTTTACGCATTATAGAGTACTACAGCAACTAGTAAATACTGCAACAAGGAACAGTACGTGTTAAAATTTAGAAAAATGCCTGTTGCCAATTCCGTTACGCATTAAATTGAGATGGCCGAAATTTGCATTCAATTCAATAACCTTACTTTGAATACGGGGTACTTTCTCTAGTCCAGCCCAGAACTTCCATTTGGTATTCAATAAACGTCACAGAAACTGGACAAGTGCTGATAACTGTAATCTACTTATTTATTACATTAAATGTAATTCTGAACATTAGAACGTAAACACAAATTTACAAAATAATTTGTTTACCTAGACAACGATGTTTTACAAGATTCAGAGATATACTAACATTCTTAATCCATAGAAGAATAATTCACAATAATCCCAAGAATACATTATATTCCATAGAATGAAAATGTGTTTTGAAAATAACAAGTGACAGTACGGTTAGATATTATGGAACTTACTATCCCATATGTATTAAAATATACGTTTACGCTCTAAAATTCTACTTTTTTCATTATTCCTTCGGACAAACATTAAATTTCAAATTTTTGTGCAGAAATATTTCATTTGCTCTAATAGACGATTTAACATAAATAGAAGTCTAATTACGATCGTGTAATTTAAGAATTGTGTAAAATACCTAGTTTTGGGATAGAAAAGAGGAAAAGGGGTAAATATTCAATTTTTTACGTACCCACTTGCTATTTACTCGACTCACATTACTAGTCCCACCGGGAATCGAACAAAGGATCCTTGAATTTCATGGTAACGACTAACGAGCATAACTGCTCACACAACAGTGACGCTAATTTCAGATTAGGTTTACTAAAAAAATACTCAAGCTATCTTAATAATAATAACACCAATATTATTATTATTATTATCATTATTATTATTATTATAGTAACTAATGTGAGTTTAGTAGGTAATCATTTGCTTATGTGTTATGGAAGGTTCAAATTAATCCATCTTCTCTTGTCGATTAAGTTTTATCAAGTTATTCCACAATTTAACATTATGATGAAATAGTGTCATAATCTTTGCAAGATACTAATTCACAGAAACAGAATATATTTCATGTAAAGAGCTGTTAGGTTTCCTTTACGAATGCCTCCGTTGCTCCGTTCATTTCAATGCTCCGTCGAATAGGCAATTCGGATAAAAATCGACGGTGCAACCGACGGAGCAAGGGTACGTAACGGAGCATAAAGTGCCAATTCGGAAAGGGGGTCATATTTTTTCTTCTGTTTCGATTTACGCTCCAGAAACAACAACAACAAAAAAAGGGGGGATGAAATAGAGCACATACAATAAGTAGCTAGTGTATTTTCGGTCCTCCATTTTGGATTACGACGACTGACCAAAGTAAGCAATTTACAACTTCGTATAGTACAATTTCAGTCAAATTCACAGAACAGGTAGAAACATTTACTGGAAAGCGACACCCATATTTTGAACTCAATGTATCTGCGCTCCTGAAACAAGTATTACTATTGCGTTTGAGAATACATTTCTTTTCCTTTAACTCGCACCTTTTCAAGGACGTTCCAAAACTAACCTTAAACAAAAAATAATAATAATAAACCTTTTAAAAACATTCTTTTCTTAAAATTAAACAAAATAAAACAATTCGTAATAAAAATTTAAAAAAAAATGTTTTTAAGAAAATTACGTTAAAAAAATCCATGTATGACTGCATGGGATGCGCTCTCACTTTATAACTTCTTCAGTTGACTCGCCCCAGGCTTTTCGTTTTAGTCATGCATTAATAGATTTTTTTTTAAGTAATTTTCTTGGAAAAGATTTTTTTTTTTTTTTTTTACTTTTTAGTAGAAATTGTTTCATTTTGTTTAATTTTAAGAAAAGGATGTTTTTGAAATTTTTTTCTATTATTTTTTCGAGTTAATTATGTGTTCGGATACTTTTTTCCTTACCTATATGTTGTAAGCTGATGTTTAGTTACCCAAGTCCTAAAGTGTTCTGCAACCAGTCAAACACAACATCATTGTGGGCTAGTATTTATTAGAATAAAGAAGTTCTTACTAAAAAATTAAAAAAAACATACTTTTAAAATAAATAAATATATAGAAATACATAAAAGTAACAATGGAATATTATATTGTCATGCGATTTACGTTGCTCTGCAAAATTTCATCATTGTATGACGTCGGGAAATTAAGGTTGCAAGATTTGAGGACACGGTTGAAACTTTGTGAGTTAAAGAAAAGCCTGTAAAGATATTTACACGTAGCTGGCCAATTCCCAGGCATGTGCCATTACAAACCAGGATGGAAGACTAACATATAATACGTTTTTGTTTCACAGAAAGAACAATGTTGATCAAATTCAAAGAAGAGGTCGAGTAACTAGATCTATTTCGATACAAGCATAAGATTATGTTTATGTCGCTTTAAATGTCAGTACTATCTGTGGTACTATCCACTGTTGGTATTCGGAATCTTTACATATGTGGTATAGATTTTTAGTAGCTTAGGCTGTTCTTTGTCTTACCACTTGAATTTTACATTGTTTGTGAGAGAAAAAGAAAGACAGCAACTACTTCTTAAAGCGTCTGACTGGCATGTGTTAAAAATTTAGGAGAAAACGTCAATCAGAATGACTGTTACCAGCTGGATTTTAACCTACGCTGCCTTCTCATAGTGTTTATCTGTAGGCTGCATTTATCATCAGTTGATCAGAGGTTTCCAAACCATGGTTACCTGCATCAAAAGTCTGCGCGAAGGATACGTACATAATGATACCCTCGATGTGTATCTTGATGTGTAAATATTGATCTTATCACCAAAAAAAAAAAGTAGTTACTAATGCGGAGGCGCGACCGAATAGTATTATTTAACGTGCGAAATAAGGTACGTTTCCATTTAAAAAAGAAAAAAAAAACTTTTTGGCCTTTTTAAGTTCTCACACAGAAAAAATTGAAAACTGCTGCGGTAGACCATGATTGCTATGTTGTAATTGAAGTACTAAATGCAGTATAGGACATGAAACCTTTTTGTCTTTCGTATATGAATGCATCCGTATTTGACTACGTATTTCATGTAAAACAAAAAATAGAGGGGAAACTATTTGTGCACATCTTTAATATAACAGAAATATTATCAATATAACAAAAATTTCGCAAATAAAAATGTATAATTGCGTCTAATTCTGAGAGTGTTCCTAATTCTAACACATCAATTCGAGCTATAAATTGTGATTGTGGTCAACAGATGACATGACACGTCGAAGCAACGATCGAAACTGAGTATGAGTAGCGAATATTCACCTGATATCTGTTAACTTAATGTACTTTAATTATTAATAATAAGTCTTACTTAATACGCCCTCCATTCCAAAAGAAACCGAACTTTTGAAAACAAATAGTACCACTAGTGCCATCTGTTGTAATATTTTACCGGTAGATGGCGTAGTCCCTCATTGACAACTGGAATAAATGTCCTGACATTTGAATGCACGGCAACAAAGTTATTGCGTTTCAACTGTCAGTGTGTTGTGTACATCGATCGGAAAATGAGTTTCAAACAACGAGCTGCAATTGAGTTTTGTGTTAAACTGGGTAAACCTTTTACTGAAACGCACCAAATGCTACAAAATGCATATGGTGATGATTGTCTATCCCGTACGCAAGTTTACGAGTGGTTCAGGCGATTCAAATCGGGTAGAGAGACGCTGGATGATGACGAAAGATCAGGCCGTCCCAGAACCGGATTATCGGAAGAAAACATCGAAAAAGTGCGTGAATTCATCAAACATAACAAAAAAGCGTCGGTGAAAGTTATTGAAATGGAATTAGGCATTCCTCAAACAACCGCATACCGCATTTTGACCGAAGTTTTGGGCCTGAAGAAGGTTAATTCGCGGTTTGTACCACACAAACTCACCGAAGACCAAAAAGTTGATCGAATTGCGCATTGCAAAGACATTGTTAAAAGTGCTCGGCAGGATCGAAACTTCTTGAAATCGATTGTAACTGGTGACGAGACGTGGTGTTTTGAATATGAGCCCGAAACAAAGCGGCAAAGTGCTGAATGGAGAGCGCCGGATGAAGGACCACCCAAAAAAAGTCGCTTGGTGAAGTCAAAAGTTAAGGTGATGCTGATTTGTTTTTACGATTCAAAAGGAATTATCCACAAAGAATTTGTTCAGCCCGGCCAGACAGTCACTGGAGAGTTTTACTTGGGCGTCATGAAGCGTTTGCTGGCAAGAATTCGTCGTATTCGGCCCGAATATCGAGAAATCGGCAGTTGGACTCTTTTGGACGATAATGCACCATCACATCGTTCGCGACTTGTAACTGGATTTTTGGTCAAAAATCACATTATTCGTTTGCATCATCCGCCCTATTCACCAGATCTCGCTCCGTGCGATTTCTATCTGTTCCCGAAACTGCATTTGGCGATGAAAGGAAAGTGGCACGCATCGATTGAAGCCATTGAGAAGGCGACGACCGCCGTCCTAAAGACCATTCCAATAAAGGACATGGAGAAGTCGTTTGACAACTTGTTGGAGCGTGCAAATATGTGTATCGATGCAGAAGGGGAATACATTGATTAATAAAAATGATTTGTTCCAAAATGTACATTGTTTTTTTGTTTTTTTAAAACGTTCGGTTTCTTTTGGAATGGAGGGTGTATATACTTGCACATTACTGACTGTGTTTTCTTTGTTGTTGTGGCTGAAAAACTCGCGTGTCGGAAATAGAACCATAGATTCAAAATCTCGACAATTTGCCAACTTTTAATTCTCGGCTTGCTACTCAGAAATCTTTGCAGTTATCCGCATGGGGATTTTTCTATGCATTTGTAAAGATTTAAACCTGCTCCCAGCGTAATTTGAGATTTATCCTCTAAGTGAGAAAGCAGTTACAAATGATCAAAGCTTAGCGTATCATAATTAAACACAGTTACCTTACAATAAAGAACATTTATTATGAAGTAGAACCGAGAACAAAAAAGTAGCACGGACAACAGTGAACATAGTGTTCCAGACGTCAACGCGCTTTCTTTCCTTCAGCCTGTGTAAAATTTAAAGTGAGTGAAGTAGAAGTTCTTAATGAGTAAAGATATAGATAGTATCTTGTTTTTACATGAATGACAAAAGAAACACACTTTTTTCAAACAGTAAAAAGTGTTATTACAAAAGAAAAGTAATTTAATCGTGCTGAGTTAGAAGATACCTTTTCCGTGATAGGTGACATCTACAACATGGAAGCAACCTCATGTACACATGGTAGCAATTAGTCCCGAGATTAATTAGTTCTATTGTCCGGAAATCTCGCTTTGTTCTTTGTTTTTGAGGCCTATCCAGATTGAATCAGAATAGAATAAGCGATTACTTGCTTCAACACCTGCTATGTCACTCTGTCCGACTCGTTTGTATGTTATCTCGCTATCTTCTTCCTCTTTCTAAATTCTTTGAGACAAGTATGAGCTTTTAAAGCAGTAAGAAGGTGACACTTCATACTTTGTCGGCACTCCCGTATTTCAATGATTATAATTATTTGTAATATCCCACGAGGTGTTCCAACGAAATTAGGTATACTCATCAGCAAACCAGGGGCCCGCGACACCCTGTTACAAAAACGGGGCTTAAACAAACTCAACGTGATCAAACCTACCCTGGAGACAAGCCGACATTACGCCACAGAAGAGAGCACAAACCAAAGAAAAACTGCTATCGGACCTGAAGGCAGGGAGGGTACCTACCCAGCAGCACCCTGCTTCAGCCACATCGAAGACAGAACACACATTAGTCTAGACCACGAAGCATGCATGTAAGAAGCCCGAAAGAAGTGCCCAAACGCAGAAAGTTGGCAAAACAGAAAGGTAAAACGAAGAAAAGCATCCCCAAAAAGGAAGGGGGGGGGGGAGATGCAGGCGAGAACATCCCACAAGAAAGCAGGACATAAAAGCTATTTTAGTGACCTAACGCAACTAGGTCCCTAAAATAGCACAAGGCTCAACACTGCCGTGCACTAGTTAATATTAAACACGAAAATTTGGATGCACTGAACTAATTTGACTACTCTCTAAAGATTGCTGAAACATTGGATCAAATATCAAATTTTAACTTCATCTGCAATTAGTATGAAACCCTTGACACAAGAAATATCTGTTAAAAGTGTAATTTATTTTTACTTAAGTATGACAAACGCAAGACAAAATGACCGATTGCTGAATCTTCTTGACAAAAAAAAAAGTTTCCTAAGAGAATCTCTTGAATATCAAAATGAGCATTGAAGATGCTGACAATTTCACATAACAAAAGGGTAAATTAATTATATGTAGAAAAGCTCTACCCAAGTACAGAAAATATAATTCACATATATATTTTCCAGAAGAAATAAGTTACTTTACTTTTCAAAACGTAGTAGACATTCTAAACTTTGGCCCAGTTAAATCAAAATTTCCACAATTACTGAAGAATAACGTTTCTTTCAACGAACAGAATTTTATTTACAATGTAGTTACTCGGTAACAATTTAGTTCGATATTTTCAAAACATTGCTAAAATATTTCGTATGTAATTTCCATTTTCAAACTTCATTCAGCCTAACCTTCAATACTGATAATACACATGGTCTACTAGGGTTGGGTGTTAATTTACAATACGAGTTTCCATGAGTGAACTGACTTACGGTTGCGTACGTAACGAAGAAGCTTTAAACTTTGTAAAATACCAAAATAAAACGGGGAAAACGTTGAATCTCACGGTTAACAAAAACGGACATGTTGTAGAGATTTCGTGCAATTCAAACATACCAGTACCGAAAGAGCAAACAAATGCTGAACGAAAAATAAGTGCATTTGCAAGGTCACATCAGCTATAGTGCAAGGTAAAAATATTTCAACATACGAACCAAAATTTTAATGTGCTGAAATTTCGCCATTTAAATGTAGGTGAAACAGACTTGGGTTTATGGGAGAGAAAGAGGAATTTCAAGACATTGAACATACATACCTGAATTTAGATAACCGACCCCCGATGCCTATCAATCAAGCAGACATTCTTATGATGCACATAACTTCACAGAAAAAGCACACCAATTTAATATTGAAGAAAACAATGAATTACTAGCACACACACACACATCAAACCACGCTGAAATTATATTTTTATTTATTTCAAAAAACTAGAAGAAACCACTGTGCGTTTCTAGAATAAACACAAACTAGAAGAAATCACACACCACACACAGACACACACACACACACACACATATATATATATATATATATATATATATATATATCATAAATTAACACACACGCTGATGAACACTGCTTCACACAAACAAACTGCTATAAAGAAGCATCGTCTTGTCCACTCCCGGTCAAGGCCAATATGGAGGGTGTAAGACGCCAAACTGCAGCATTCGATTCACAGTTCCTTTCACAAAAGACATGGTTAAACAGCTTCCCAAAAGTTATTGTTATTTACCAGACGGTGCTGCTCTATATAGTAATAAACTTTCGGGGCATTGACTGCATTATAATATTGCTTTTATATAACTTTCGTAGCCAGCGTAAATTTTGAGCAGCCTTTCCTACTCGACGACCATGTTTTAACTACTCAATGCCCTCAACCAATCAGCGAAGAGAATCAAATCAGACAACCGGGAGAGGAAGGGGGTATGGCTTACCATCAAAATTTCAACGAAAAATAAAACAACAATAAAATCTTTTTGATTGTTTTTGAAGATTTTCAACGAAAGAAAAATTGTTAAAGAAAATAATGAAATAAAATATTCAAAGAAATATTCAGTAATGAAATGAAGAAACAATAAAGATAAAATCCCGCCAAACAACAATGAAAAGGATGTTCTGTATGGCTAATCTTCATTGTCATCTGGACAAATAAAACTATTTGAAGAAAGCCGAAGGCGAAAAATGCGATATTATTTAGAGATGCGATACATGAAAAATAACTTGAGATTCGTGTTTCCCATATCAAGATCGAAAAAAAAACACACAAAAAAACAACAGGTTCACCTGGACAATCAAACCGACCCCATTGGGGATCATTTTAATTTTTATGCTAGAAACGTGCAGTCAACGGTGTTTGGCTCAGAATTGCACCGCAAAAATGATAGATATCTCAGAATAGCAAAAAAATGTGACATCACAGAGTATAGGCGGCCATTTTGAGAAATATTTACGTTTTAATACCTCGCGTTCTAATGGTGGTATCAAGAGGGAATAAATTATATCTTATTCAGGATTGCATCCGAAAGTAGGAAGTCAAATCAGAAAAGCAAAAATATGTGACGTCACAAAGTACAAGCCACCGTTTTGCTAAATAATGAAATTAGAATATCTGAATATCTCGCATAGTCGCGATGGTATAAAGAACGTCGAGCGCAGAATGGCAAGGGGAAGCTGGTAGACATACTATATTCAGAATAACATGTTACCTCACTTACTTTCTGGCCGCCATTTTGAGAAACATTAACATTTCAATATCTGGCATTCTAATAGGCGTATCGAGGTAGGGTAAATCATTTGTAGTTCAGATAATCAAAATTCACGTGCATAAGTAAAATAAGGCATTTCAAGGAGCAAAACCCCGAAGATGTGGGAAAACGCAAAGCTAACCATTTAGAGCAGGAACCTTCTAGGCTTACAGTTTTCCTTCGTCCAGCTTACTCCTATCCTATTTATTTACAAGTGAACATACTCAAGGGGCAGAAAAAGTTACGATTTCTTTTCTTGCGTCATGATTAGATAGTCAAAATATGTGAGCATGCAAATTTTGGCAACTCGAACGCGATTGGTTTGGGAGAGATTGATGAGACAATAGTCAGATTCTTATCTGTGGAGAGTGATATATAAGTGTTGAAATACCATTATACTTTTAAATTGTTGACAGAAATGGAAATCAAATACTTAGTAATGGGTACTGGGTGGAAGGTGCTAGCATGGGGTAATAATGCAATAGCCTGGGAACACCCATTTCGCCTTAAAATAACGAACGGAATCAAACTCAAAAGCGTACAAATCCATATCGATAGGGCACCATACTCAGGAACAATTTGTATGCATTTAGATTTCAATTCCGTCGTTATTTCGAGACGAAATGGGGTTCCCAGACTATTGCATTATTACCCCATGCTAGCGTCACATACCGATCAGAAGAGAGATGTAGATAGGTTTGGGGGACAACTGAAGGAAAATTGATATAGCGTGGATGGCAAGAGGAACCAGAAAGGGAACGGATTGGAATAGAAGGTGGGGGAAGAATTTCAAGCGACTATTTGGAAAGGTAGTAGTGAAACTGTATAGGAACTGAGAGCAGAGGATCTTGGACTTAGTGAGGAAAAGAAAAATGGTGCTGAAAAGGACGAAGAGCGAAGACGAGTGCAGAGTTCCTTGTGTGAACTGCTAGGCGTTGTATGTGGGAGAGAGGAAAAAGAGATTACAGAAGAGGCTTAAACAACACAAGTACTACGTCAGGCTAAAAGGGACAGGAATGCTAGTTGCAAACACGTCCAATAACTGGTGCATGAGATGGACTAGGAAATGGCGGAGATGCAACGTAGAATAGGAAGAATGAAAGTTGGTTTAAACGTGGAAAGAAGCTAGAAGAATCAAGGAAACAATAGATAAGGCGATGAACTGGAATAATTGGTTGATCATAAGTGAGGAATGGAGAAAATACTGGGTAGAGAATGAAGTATTCAAAAAAAGGCAGATAATCCATTTCCGTGTTGAGTTGGTGGGGTAGTGAATAAGGACTGAATTGGGGAATGTGTAAGACGTGTTATTTATGTATTTATCTGTTTATTTAATTGCATATCAATTCAGGTTTCATTTTCACGTAGTATTTCTGTCGCGGGATAGAGATAGCGTTCTAGTTGAACAGGGAGAGTAGTGACTTGTGTTAAGATTTGAGCAAGGAAATTGTTTAGGAAAGGTGATTGGTTTAAATTTGTTTAGTTTTCGGAAAGTAGGATTTGAAAATCCACCTCACCTGTAAACTAAATACATACACATGGATATCGATATGGCAGTATAATCAGAAACAATTTGTATACATTTAGGTTTTAATTCCTTCATTATTTCAAAAGAAAATGGCGTTTTCAGGTTATGGCGTCGTTAACCTATACTAATCTCACACACCATTATCTCTTATAATATTACATTTACGGCAAGACTGATTCCAGAAACGTTTCCCCCGTAAAATTCTAGCCAAGATTACACGACCTCCATCCCATTTGAAAAAAAAAAATCAATCGAGATTCAATATGGCGGACTTCAAGATGGCGGCCATGAAGAGTATACCCTCCACAAGGTAGCACCTTCCACTCAGTACCCATTACTATGTATTTGATTTCCATTTCTGTCAACAATTTAAAGTATAATGGTATTTCAACACTTTTTATCACTATCCACAGACAAGAATCTGATTATTGTATCATCAATATTTCCCAAACAAATTGCGCTCGGGTTGCCAAAATTTGCATGCTCACATATTTTGACTATCTAATCATGGCGCAAGAAAAAAGAATGTAACTTTTTTCTGTTCCATCAGTATGTTTACTTGTTAGATGTAAACTACTCTCATTAAAACTTAATTTGTCTCTGTGACGACATTTTTACTTCCGGCAAAATAATGTCTCGTACTAAGACCGCTTTAGACGATACAATTTCTCGTACGATGAATCTTAGCGAAAGCAGTGTGCCAGCGTAAAAAGTAAAAAAAGTTATGGATTAATAACATAGCATCTTGCCCTATTGTAGCATTCTTGCGTTCACATTCTGGCACTACTCCTACTCGTAAGATTCCTCGTAGCTTAAACGCTGTCGCCTAAGGCGGCCTTACGGGTCAACTCGCTCTTCTCGATTTTGTAGACATCACCAAAGATAAATGCGTTCTAGTTTTATGGGGTTAGTATACTTCGAATTAAATAAAGTCGTTATCAAGTGATATTCTGCTAACTCAATTAAAAAAAACTTTCATGCCTACCACGCTGAAAAACACTGATCTAAAGAATTCTCTAAACTAGAATAATGAATAGCATAGAGGACATTTTAAAAGTAGAACACATGTAAATAAAGTAATTTCTTGTATACATCTTCTCTGAAATTTTGCATAATAAGTGTAAAAACTCGTACAAGAAGTATCGGGTTTATCATTCTGAAAGTAAATTTTGTACATCGATATGTTCATCTCTATTTTCATGATCACATTTCATACATATTTAGTTCACAGTGTTTCGATAACATCAGGATAACTTTTGCATCAAATTTCTTCAAAATCCAGGAAGAAAACTTAGTGCCTCTTGCACAAAACATTTTAACACGGAATTAATTTAATCCACAATTTAGGCCGGCTTTTTATTTACGCGCTAGCCGCGTGCTGTGCTTGCGATTTTTATGAGTAGCCAATAGAAAAAACGTAAACATGTGTCTCAATTGGCTACTCACAGGAAAATCGTAAGCAAAGCACGCAGCTAGGCATATGTGAAAAGCCGACCTAAATCTACGAGTTATAGGTAACAAACCCCCTTAATTTCTTTAATGTCACCTGGCGTAAATCCAGCCAAACTACGAATGAAAGAATGCTATGCAATGTTTGTTTCTGCATTTGATTTTGAAATCGAGAAAACCATAGAATGGCAGCTGAGCGTCTGATACTACACATTATTGGTCCGCAAGAGATTAATAGCGTAGATATTGTGCATGGTTTACTAGTATTACTTACATGTAAACGCTCGTCGCATGCTTTGATTGCAATTTGGGTGAATAGTCAATACATATAAGTGCTTCCTTATTACTATTGGCTACTCATTCATATCAGGAGCGCGTACATGAAAAGGCGGTCCTGTACTTCATTCCTAGTTTGGCTGAACTGACACCAGGTGGCACGAATTAAATCGAAAGAATGGTTTTGTTACTTATCTATGACGCGCAGACTAATTCGTGGGTCATCTTATTGTATGCTCAGTTGGTTAAGTAGTTAGGCTATTACCAAGAGGAGGCGGGTAACAGCTTTTGCCAAACTAACGTCTTTGCATATTTAAAGTGCACAGAAGTGATCAAAACTTGTCGTATTAGGTGCGCAAAAGATGCACTTAAAATGTACAGGAAGTGTACTGTTTACAGTGTGGATGAGGCAAGTGACCTAAATTCGTTTGCAGGATACAATTTGCGGTCATTCGTTGTTATTGATGTGAATCTTCCTTCTTGGGTTTTGTTTGAAAGAATGAATCCCACTCATAAAAAAAATATAATATTTAGTATTTGTATTACTTTGTAGAGTATCCCTTAGTTTTAATGACTGTTTCACGCTTTTGTTGATGTGAAAGTATTTGTTTCAACTAATGCCTTTCTCACACGTTTTTCTGTAACGTGAAATTGTGAAGAGATTGTTTTTTTTTCGGACACAGGAGTGTTTATTTGAAAAATTATGGTGTGTACAGTCAAGACAAGTGATGGCCACAAAACTCGATTTTTCTTTTTCTATTTCATAAACTTATTTGTTTGTTCAAAATTCGGTTTACTGTTTTCTGTTAAACTTCAAACTTTAGTTGCCACTGGAATTCTTTCTTAAATTATCTCCTCAATAGGAAATTTTCTGTTTTTTTTATTTTTTTATTTTTTTTTTTAGAAAACCTGGATTTTTAACGAACAGAGACGAATTTCGGGTTATCAACAAAGTTGTAAAACATTGAATTTTAAGCAAAAGCACCGAACATATGGGTTTAAAGACATCCACATATTGACCCAATTTGGAACCATAAACATCCCATTTTGAACAAAATGAAAGCAAATAATGCTTTTTCAAAAACTGAATAATCGCGTTTTGGATTTGTTTTTTATATAACCTGTTTCAGTTCGTGTTAAATATATACTTGCTAAATATATAATATACCCATGCGCTATTAAACTTTGTATATATTTGAATAAAATTCCTGTCATATGTTGTCAGTCAATCTTATAGTCACCTAATGATCGTAGAAGATATTTCTCGACATATTATAATATGTTACACGTGTAGATATACATAATATGGCATCAGTTGAATTTAATATGTTTGATACTTGGCAACAAGACACTAATATTTCGTTTTTGTTTTTGTTTTTTCAGGTGTAAATTTATCAGAAGATGAACAAGAAATCAGATGTACAGCCACTTACTCCCAACCCTTATGATACAAGCTTATTCGAAACAATGTCTTGAACGTTATTTGGGACAGCAAAATGAAAAGATACTCACAATTTCACATTTATATTGCATTTAAAGAGAGTGTGGTTGAAGATACGAAGATTATCTGAGAAGAAATATTCAACATTCAAAATTAATAAAACCATTCGTGGTAGTTTGTTATTTGTGTAAAGAAAATTTCATCGAGGTGCTTATTTGGAAACACATTGGGCTGAAGACGCCAAATTGATGGAAGAATCAATCATTTTAGTAAATAAAAAAGAAGGAAGTTAAAAAACATGAACCTGTGCAAACGAAAAGTTGAAGATCGTGACACCAATAACAATAATGTTTTGTTGTGAATAGCTACTTTAAAGTGGATGAATTTATGTCGCGAAAATTTGGAAAACGTCCCATTTCTACGAACAAGTGACTAAAAACATCTCGTGTCATTGAGCAGTAAAAGATGGTTTGTGGCCACAGAAAGCAACTCAAAGAACTTAAAAGCCATTCATAACTGCATAAATGTAATTCTCAGCTGGTGTTGGCAGTATCTTACCTTCGTAAACACAAGATATAAATAGATTTGTATTTAAAACTGTTTACTTTAAATTAGATTAATTGAGGAAAAAGATGTTGATTTTGTCATAAGAGGTTAAGGTAATGCCAACCTTATCCAGCTCTCTTAAATTTACGTTCATCAAATGAACTGAATAAAGCTTACACATCAGAAACTGAAGTAGCCAATCAGGTAGCAAGAAATTCACCAATGGGACGCCGCCGTAGTCAATCGCGCTTTCCACGAGAAACGTGCCAGTGTATGCTCCAACTCGATCCGTTTCCTACGACGAATGTGTAAGTTGGAAATTTTCTTTCTATGTAGGTTTCAAGTATGTAGATAATTACGTAATCTAGTTCAAATCTTTTCTACAAGCCACCTTTATTATTATACTGGCAGTGATGTGTACAAAGTGATTGTATGGAATCAAGAATGTGTGTGGAATTTTTCTGGATAATTTCTTAAGTTTGAAGAGGTGAGTACTTTCAATTTTACATTTTGTCTGATTTTATTTATTAATTGGCTTCAATATAATATGCGTAATGGAGTCTGGAGTCTGTTAGCGGCTTATATAAACAAACCTAACTTTAACCTAACGTTCTCGACTTAGGTGGATAGTACATTGAGTAAGTAGTTCACATTATTGCTGTTACAAAAAAGAGTGCATTACAGAAGCTATGTTCAATCCTGTTTATTTTTTGTTCAGTTGTGGTACGAAAGGTACGCTGATTAAATCACAACGTTTGCGTCTTTTCACATTTATCTTTGATCTCTCTGAATTCAAGGAACTTCATTGCGCAAGATTAATTCATATTATGTTTAGACGAACTTAATTGAAATGAGCACCAGTATTTATCAGTACAAATAACTTTTTATTCGAGAACTTCGAACAATTGCCGAACCGTTTTTATTGAAATAAGTAGAATTTAATGATTTAATGAAATCCATTACTCATGCTTTAACATGTTAATAATGACAATATGAATACAATATTCGTCGAACAAATAGAAATCGGAAGCAGGTGAAGGAAGAAAATATCAATATAATTACAGTGTGCAAATTAGCGGAAGGGGGGGGGGGAGGATTTCTCCCTGGCAAAGAAGTTTCCCACCCTGACAAATTTATTTTTCGTTCCTGCCAGGGATAAAGTTCTTCCCCCTAGAAGATGTTTCGATTAAGACAGATAGAAAATCGGAACATTTTTATTGTATTTGGTAGAAGTTCAAACTATTTTCAGGGAAGTGACAAGGGTATTGTGAACTTTGACTAGCAGCTAAGAAGCTTATTTGGAAGCCATTTCTTTTGTGATGTTTATGAAGTAGCTTCATGTGAATGATTGGCTTGATTTAGAAACCTCCATTTGGAAAATGGGACTACATGTCTTCTCTACTTTCTCTCTCTCTGGAAATCCGTGATTATGTTTTATCTCCCCCATAGTAAAAAGTTTTAACACAGTATAATTATATAACCTACAGTGAAATAGGGTGGACTTTAAATATTCTTCCAGGTACCATAATGACCTAATGTAAACTAATATTACGCAGAATTAAAAGCGACTTAAATAAAATATCAACTTACATTTAGTGGTTAATCTTTAGTGTTACTACTACAATCTAACACATTGTCTCTGATTATACCAGCGCTGAAACGGGTCATTGGGGTTAAGTTTTAGAACGGGTGTATGCTTGGGACCCGGCTAGGATTGCTATATTTAAAAAGGGGAAATCCGGGACACTACTATCATATTTAAAATGTCCGAAATAGAAGGGGACACTATAATTAATTTCCTTGAAAAGCTGTAAACAAGTTAGGTAACGAACCAATCTACTTTTTGCTTTCAATTTGCTTAATTCAACTGTTGTATAATTTTGACTGACTGCAAGAACTGAAATTACAGAAGGGAGGTGTTATCATCAAAGAATTTGGTTAAATTACAGTGTTTGATTCTTGAGAACAGGTAAGATTTCAATCACGGAAATGTGGAAATGGTCCTTTCGAGTGCTGGAGCCAGTGATAATCATCTGATTTTAGAATCTCCAAGAATTTGTGTGTATTAAACATCTACAAAAGCACCAAAATATTGCAAAGTTGCAACACGAACAGTGTCCGTGTGAAAACGAGAATATCTTACATAACATAGTGCCATCAATCTACCGGTAGCAAGTCACTTGCATTTTGAATAATAGCTACTGTGCAGAATATGCGCGACACAGCACAAATATAATGTACCCATATAAATTTTATTTTATAGGAAAAATGTTAATCCTTGATGCGCATTTGGATCCATCCAAAATTAGTATTTTGTATCATCAGCTGATAATGCAATTACCTTTTCGGTCAACATGAATAATTATGTGGAGAACTTCCATAATTAAAATTATTAGTATATCTGATTGTTCTATTTTCTTTAGCTGAAAAACTGGGACATTTCTGCGTTCTGAGAAATGTTTTAGGAACGCCGGGACGCAGATCACGATTCCGATACGGTCTCGCAAATTCCGGCCTAGACCCTAGACCCGGCCTGACCCAGTGACCCGATTTCAACACTGTGATCCAAAGAACAAAGCAGAGTTTCCAATTATTTCCTTGCGTTTAAACAGTGTTTCTGTTAGGGGTGATCGGTACCGGAGATTTTACGCTCAGAGTACGATAAATACGACACCGAAAACTCCCATTTCATTATAGTTCCTAGACGGTATAAATCGGGTTTCTGGGACAAGTTTCAAACCGGGTCACCTATGTTCGGGTCAGGCTGGGTCGACGAAAGTGACCCGATTTCAGCTCTGTATTATAAGGTGTGTGGAAGTATCTAAAGTCTAGCCGTGAAACGAAAGAATGGGTCGTGTATTTCATAACTTTTAGTATTCCAAAGAGTATTACTTTAGTTTACGTTGGACGTGATTTTTTCGAACGAAATAAGTCACGGGATCATTAGTCAGCATTATGGTAATGTTACGTCATAGTGACATGCTTATTTCCGAATCATCATTAATGTTTTCCTACAAAAATCACGGACAGGTTGTCGAGTGAGCGAAAGCGAACGAAGATGGGTTAGAAATAGCAGTTTAGATTTTTTTCATTATACGCGATGCACATCAGCTTTAACAGACACCGCCTGTGGCTGCTCCATTTATAGTTCCAAATGGAGCGCCCGACGTATATTAAAGATACGCCTTCCGAAGCTTCTGTTGAGCGGCGAGGAATATTTGTAAAGGATTTTATCAAAACAATAAAGTTACAAATGAATCGAATGTATAATAAATTGCGAAACATCGCATTTCATTAATTTAAGTAGAATGTAAGAAACATTGAACAGATTTGCATAATGATGTTTGAATTCGGGGATTGGAATAATGCTCACACATATTGATTGTACATGCCCAAATAGCATGCCGGCCTTCATCAAGGTTGTCAGTCACTTACTTTCACCTTGTTAAACAATATCATGTTGCACTTCCTAAAAAAAAACATGAAACTAACTTGTAACAACATAATTGGCTTGTTTGAATAACATTGCTGCTGCTTGTTATAAGTAGCTTATTTCAATCTTGTTGGAACAACGAGCTATGCAAGGAAACTTGCTAAACTTGAAAAGTGTTTGAGTTTTGTTTCGTTGCCGTGTCACTGTGATATTAGTGTCCTGAAGTCCCATCATAAGATTGGAGTATTTTGTCATACGATTGGAGTAGGTTAAGGTAAACTCTGCCACCTTCTGCTCCGTTACTACATGGCTCAGGGATCTACGCACTACTCGCCGTTAAAAATTCAACACCAAGAAGGACTCATCGGATTAATGCAATTTGAAGAATGTGTCGAGTATGGAAAGATAAACTGCGTCGTGGAACTGATTAACATGACAGTTCCATGATGTGCGTGTGCCATCTAAGAGCAGCAATCGGAAGCAGGCCAGAGAGCCAAAGACCAGTACAGTGGTAGACGACTGTTGGTGTGACGGAAGTGTATGTATATGGTCGAAAGATGCCTCGTCGTCGAATGCGACAGGCCTGCCAGCAGGTTTCCACTTTTGATCTGAGAAGAACTATGAAATATCGCGAGTTCGGTTTATATTTCCGCGACATTGGTGTCCTTATTGAACGGACTGCATCCACAGTACAGCGCATATGGACTCGCTCCACAACGCAACGCAAGGCATTACGCAACGACATGCCGGATCCCACCGACCTCGCCATACCACGGGTCGCAAGGACAGACGACTTGTGCGTATGGCTGGCGGATGGAACAGCCACATCTCGAACACTGGCGTGCGCACGGCGGATCGAACAGCCACATCCCGAACACTGGCGTACGCACTTACGGATGTTGCACAGCGCCAGGTGTCCCCACGAACAGTTCTGTGTTGTCTGACAGAGAGGGGCATATTTGCATGCCTCCCATTGCTGCGGTTTACGCTGACTGCACATCATAGGTATGAGCGACTACAATAGTGTCGCGCATAAAGAGCCGAATGGCAGGACATCCTCTTTTCAGACGAATCCTGCTTCTGCATCATGATGGCCGCATCCGTATCTGGCGGTACCCTGGTACTAGGCTGGACGACGCCTGCGTTTTGCATTGCCATGTCTGTCCGGCACTGGTAGTGTTGTCCACGAGACGAGATTTAGGCTGTCTCGTTTCGAAAAGATGTATATTTTACATTAAAGAGCTGTCTCGTCTCGTTTTCTACAGCCATTTCTCTGTCTCGTCTCGTCTCGTGGCAACACTAGGCACCGGGTGTTATAGTGTGGGGTGTCATTGGATTCCGTGCTCGTTCGTGCCTTCTATGCGTTGACGAGCATGTGATCTGCCATCGGTACATCGATAATTCGTTGGTCCCGGTTATGTTCCCTTTAACTCAGGCCTGCTGAGGACCACATTCTCGATGATTGCACAACGCCTCTCACGCCAGTGACCTCCCCCAGCAGCTGAGCTGCGACATTGTGTCGAAGACGCATGGCTTGCCATACCGTAGGAGGACATCCAAAGGCTCATCCTCTCTATGCCTTGCCGTGTTGCAACAGTTGTGAACGTCCATGATGAGCGCACAGGCTACTGACCTTCGACAGTTCTATTCCGCTGTCATACATCGCACAGAGTGGTAAGTTTAATAATTTTCTACATGTACCCCTTACAGTATCGATATGCTATCTACTCTCCTTCTTGGTGTTGCATTTCTAATGGCGAGCAGTGTATTAGCGTTGTGGTGAACTTCTTAAAGCATAAATAACAGTGGGAAAGAACAGCGAAGGAATTGCCTGTTTGGTATAATAGTTAGTATAGGATAACTGGACATGCAACCTGGGTTCGACTCCCGGCAAGATAACAATTTTCCTTCTTTTTTTAAAAAAAAAAGGAAATTTATAGTTTCTTCTTTATACCTCTAAGTCATGGTTTTCAACTTATTTCAGTCGGGTCCATCATATGACCTAACACGATCGGCTAGTGACGCGGTCTTACGCGTACTAAGCTTGCCTTGTTTTTTTTTTAAATATATATTGAATGAAATTATTTGAATTACTTTAGCCAGTAAAATCACAGTCTCAGAAGTTTTGCGGCACATTTAACAATTCACGTCATTTCAACAGGTTTGCCGCGCGAATAGTCTACGTAATTCCTCCATTTTGCATTTTTAAACATTTTACAAAACTCACTGACGGTTATATCAGAAAAGTCGGATTAGGATTTTTTTCTATATACATATCAAAATTTTACACAAAAATAGGTTAGAACAATCAGGTTTGATGTTTTCATTATAACCGATGGAACAGATTTTTCTTCTACACCATTCAAAATTGTCCACTCCCAGAGGAATAATTTCTATACCGATTCACAACCATTTCTTGCGATCTGAAGATTTAAGTGTAAATAGCGTTTGGAAAGCGAACTGGGGCCTGTTTGAAGATCTATCCCGGTGTCCCGACAGGTTTGGTAGTTGTCCCGATAGATATCAATGAAATATTTTCTTATATACGATTTGTAATAGACTAACTTTAAGTTATAATTGATTATAAACCTGGGTATAATTTAAAATTAATTATAAATAATAATTTTAAATTAATTTGCTATCATGGACTGGAGTGGCAACTACAGCCGAAGTCTAGTATTGTAGGAACATCTGGCTCTCACCGAACATTTTTCTGGAATATGGATTCTAAAGGTTTTCATAAGGTACCATTTCGGCATTAGCGTGGTGAAAGTGATGGAAACCCTGGAAGACGAAATACATAAATAAAGGTTGGCAGGCATTAAAATTCGAATGTGTTCGCCTCTCAGTGCCGTTCAGATTATTATTATTGCAGGTAGCATTGAAGAAATTACATCGCAGATAATGTCCCAGTTTAAGTAAATAAAAATATGGTCAGCCTAATTTCACGCAATTCACGGACACTGGGTTAATTTTTTTCTTTATATACAAATACGCAATGAAAGCATTCCGGAAACAGTATTAACTATTATACATTATCGCAGCTCTCTACTGATGCACTGGCTATGCAGCAAGATACATGTGTTTTCTATAAGGAGTTGCCAGGAGTTTAGTTATGGCTATGGGATCGTGAATATGTCTCTATAATGAGAAATTAGCAGGTGTCTCAGGAGCAGAATGGTTAAGGCGACGAACTTCTAATTACAAGGTTACAGGCTCATATTCGGCCACATATGTGTGAAAACTTCAGCTGTACGAAAGACGAAAGAATGAAACGAATAAAGACAGTATGTAATGATCACGTTTTTTCTGAACCTACTGTGAAAATTTACCAAATTCCGTTTATAAAACAGTACATTTTTCTCATTGTTGATGACACAGTCATGGTCATAACAAGAGCAAAACAACCTGGCTTCAAGCACGACATAGGGCTGACGTATGACAAGTTAACGCTGTAGATCACCCCCGCCATCTTGGTACGCACCTTCCATTGATTTACACGGGAATTGTTTTACTCATTTTATGCCTCTCAGATGTAGAATATTTAAGTTCTGATTTCACGAAATTTATCTTGGTGGTTATTTTGACTCTTGTATAGTTTTGGTTTGTGAAGTTTCTCCAAATATATAATTATAATGTATTATTAATAGTTTGCTATATAAATCACAATATGTTAACGGCAAATTCTACTGTTCCTGTGTAAAATATTGCATTTCTATAAAGTAGCATGAGTAAAAGAGAACATGACGATAAACTGTGCGAAAACAGAAGTTAAAACTATACTCCAGAAAAGTATAAAACGAGTAAAACAATTCCCATGTTAATCAATGGAAAGTGCTTACCAAGATGGCGGGGGTGATCTACAGCCTTTTAAGTGCTTGAGTTCCTCTTGAAACCTGATTGTCATTCTTGTTCTGTTAAGACAATTTCAGCCTGGATTATTGTAAACTATATTCAATCTTGTGGTTGATTTCCATTAGGTTGGCACGCTTGTCAAAACATGCTTGATTTAGTTTGGTCAGCCAAAATTGCTATGTGGGTTGGTACAAATGACCGGTTTTGGCTTTTAAAAAACCGAAATAGTATTTTTAATTATGTTCCAACTGCAAATGCCCACATTATTTTTTTTTAAATGAACTCTGATTTTTTGTTGTTGTTGTTGTTTAAACCCTGATTTTCGGTTTTTATCAAACCCTGATTTTGTTCGAAATCTTAAACGTTTCGTTGTTAAAAAACAGTAGGATGGCATCAGCTACCTTATCCCCTGCAACTAAGCAGTACTCTCAGTTCGAAAAAGAATCAATTGCCTTAATATTCGGAGTTAAAAAGTTCCATAAATATTTGTATGGTAGATTTTTTACCGTAATAACTGACTCAATCTCAATGAAACTATTTTCGGAGAAAATAAGGCAATACCTCCAGATATTCATCCTCGCTTGGTACGTCGGGCGTTATTTTTAACTGGATATGATTACAAAATCATTTACTCAAAACAGGTTCAAGTAGCTGATTGCCTTTCACAGAGAGTATGGATAATGATATTGTATCTCAGGATGTGTATTAAATATTAACCAGTCATCTTTAGTCATCAAATCTATTCTGGATGAAATATTAAAAGATCCAGTATTGAGACAAGTCGAAGTATGGATCAGAGAAGGATGGCCTCAAACTTTGCCCAAACAATTTCAAAATAAAATATTTCAGCAATATTTCGCAAAGAGGGCACAACTTACTTTTCAGGATGGTTGCCTATTTAATGGAAACATATTAATTATTCCAGTTGCGTTCAGACGTGAGATTCTCGAATCTCTACATAAGGTTCACTTAGGAATAGGAAGATATAAAGCAAGATATAATTTCTGATCTGCAAGTGTGTATTGACAAATGGGGAATACGCTAATTTTATGTATCGGATCCAGAATGATCCTGTTTATGAGCTTTGAAATATGATGAAATCTTTATTTAATTCTTGTATTATTATCTACATTGACATAATGAACGCTAAATGTCGATAAGACAAGCTGTTAATTGTGTAAATGTGTGATTTTCACAAAACTGGGATATTTTTAATTTGGTGTTAAATCACTTAATTTCAAGTTTGTCGTTACAGAAACAGTTTAACTTTTCTTGTATAATGATGATGATAATTTTCAATTATTGTGTGGGGATAGTTTAAGTGGCAAGAGAGAGTGATTGTTGGAAATGTTAGTCTAATGAACAAATAATAGCATTACACTATTTTGGACAAAAGTTCAATTTCGAGACGAGGTCCAAGAAAGGAATGAACTGAGATTAAATTTAGATTCTGTGATGTATCTTCGCTTTGGATAGAATTGCTGGGTTCGATGCAAAAGTCATTTAAATATGTGATTTCAGCTCATCAGTTCAAGTAAATGTTATTTTAGTACAGGTAAACGAATTTGGAAAGCCTGTGACAATTATTAGTATATGCCAATCGTAAGATAAGAGCTGAAATGAATTTATTGAAAAGTTTGTTGATCAATTGCTTGGGTAACCAATTGTTGTTGTGCATGTGCGAATTCCATTGGGAATACCTTAAGTATATGAAAATAAAGGTTACTTCATTCGGAATATTAGTTGTGTGTAACATATTCATTTTTAGGAGCTATGATAGTTTAAAGTATACATTCGGCCAACTTTAAAGTAATCAAAACATAACAGTGTACTTTTGACTTTTCTGTTATCTACGTTTGTTTTTTGACTGAAAAACCGAAAACGGGGTTTTGAACAAGAAATGAAAACCAGACTCTGCATAAAAAACAGATTTCGAGGTTGAAAAATAAAAACCTTGAGTTTGAAGAAAATACCGAAGACCGGAGTTTGCACCAAACTGAGACACACGCTTTGAACCCAAACCGAATTATTTGCTTTTTGGTTTTTGTATAAAACAAAACATGTGTGCTCTAAAAAACAGGCTTCCACATTACTAGTAGACCTATGTATTTGTACAGCCACTTACAAAAGTAAATGGAGGTTGAATGTATAAGAAATAGAAGCGATTTCCTCCAAAACAATTGTTTCACTGTACGCCTAATAGTTAGACAACCAACATGACAGTACAAATGTGCGCTAAAACATGGCTTGCCAGAATATTCCTCCATTTGTAGGAAGAAAGTTTTGTCCTTGAGCATCATTTAGAGAACCACGTGAGAGTTAGGCAGTAATGACTTTCACGTTAAATTCTAAGAAATAGGAATTAAAGCAAAGGAAATGAAAATGATTAAATGGACATCATGCAGGATTCATCATTATGTCATTATTTTATGCAAGAAAACTTGCCTTGTTCGAACACACACATACAGAGAGAGAGAGAGAGAGAGAGAGGGTAAGGATAACTGTTCGTGTTCCTAAATAGGAAAGTAAATCTTTTGAAAAGGCTATTCTTTTATCCTCTCTCTCTCTCTCTCTCTCTAACGTTTTAGCTCTGGAACACTCACACGCACATAAAGAGAGAGTGTGCGTGAGAGAGTAGCAAAAAGTAATAGAAAAAATAAAAATGAAGAAAAAGGGAAGAAGAGAAAGAAGGAAAGACATGAATGAGAAGGAAACGTCAGGAAAGGGGGAGGGAGACCAATCCCAATTGGTTTAAAACCCCAATTTTAAACCAATTAAAAATATGAGAACTACATTATCATAATGCTAAAGAACGCACACACTGTTTACTCTGATTCTCGCCATTGATGTCTCATAAGTTCTCGAACCGGAGATTAAAATCTGTTTCCAGCCATTATTTTATACAAAAAAAAAAAGACACTACCTGGTCGAGAATCGAATCCAGTCTCCTTGTTGAAAGTCTGAATCGTTAGCTTTTATTCCACAGGCTTGCTGCGTAAATAATGCATAATACATGGTATAGTGTTCCTTTCTAAGAATAATAATATGAAAAGTGGATACTTCAGGTCAATGACGTATTCTTAATTGTTTTTGTAACTCTCATAGGTTTTATTTTGCCCGTTCTAACCAACATTTGTAAATCGTCTACTTCTCTATAGTCACTCAGTTGTTTGATGCCACATTATGAAGGATTCTCCGTTTTGTATCAGTAATTATGATTAGATTCTTCACGATCGCTTTGTAAAAACACGTTGGCTTCAACAGGGTTTGAACCTATGTTGGCTTCCTTTAGTACTGAAAGTCCAGCACGTTTCACCTACGCCATCTTGCCAACGAAAGACGTAAGCCATGAATGACTAAGTTCACAGGTGATCTTTGGAAAGAACCAACTTCGTCCGAAAAATTGTTTAAATCAAAGTGCACGCCGAAGTAGCCTAGCAGGGCAAGATGGTGAAAAGTGTCTTGGAAGGAATCGTGATAAAAAAAATGTACTAGCATATTCAGTATAAAAAATGATGGCTATCCAACAAATTTCAGCCAAAAAGATTCTAACCTAACTTGAGAATAAATTAATGTGTGTTATTTTGTAGTTTAGCGATATCTCGGTTGGATTTGCACCTACGACGACCTTCTATTTTTTTTAAATTGAAGATTTTATCAAGCTCCACAAGATGGTAATTGTTTCATTTATGTTGACGCAAAATTCAAATTGGTAGAGAGGTTAGAAAATTTAAAAAACGAAGACAAAAGTGCTACATTGCGTATGCCCACAGCTAACCGGGGGCTGCGCTCACCCCCACCCGAAGCTCACGCTGCCCAGCTCCCTTGGGACGCACCGTGCCTGCTTGCACACCTCGTGGGCTAGACCTGGTTTATTTATATATCTGCTGTAGTAAAAAGTAATCCATCATTTTTGCATGACATTGAAGGCTTGACTTACCATAGTTAGAATGATCCGATTTAGGTCACATATGCGCCGTTTTGTTCGATAGCGTGTTGCCATTTGGAAGGTAATATCATGATGCCTCTCTCATAGAAGCCCTTGTCCCTATTGGCAAAAAATTCAGACAGTCGATTTTCACAAGCCTCTCTTGAAGCGAATTTTGCACCAGCAAACGTGTTCGCCATGGACAGGAACAGATGGTAATCACTCGGTGCCAGGTCCGGACTATAAGGTGGATGCATAAGAACCTCCCAACCAAGATCCCGGAGCTTCTGGCGAGTTACTATCGATGTGTGTGGCCTGGCGTTGTCCTGATGGAACACAATGCCTCTCCTATTGGCCAAAGCTGGGCGATTGCTGCCTTCAGACGGTCCAATTGTTGACAGTATAGTTCCGAGTTAAGGGTTTGGCCGTAGGGGAGCAGCTCATAGTAGATAATTCCCTGCCAATCCCACCAAACACACAGCAAAACCTTCCTGGCCGTGAATCCTGGCTTGAGCACCGTTTGCGCCGGCGCACCGCGCTTCGACCACGACCGTTTTCGCGTGACGTTGTCGTAAGTGATCCACTTTTCATCACCAGTCACCAACCGCTTCAGAAATGGGGCGCATTTGTTGCGATTCAGCAGCGATTCGCAGATGGAAATTCGGTCCATGAGGTTTTTTTGCGTTAACTCGTGTGGCACCCATACATCAAGCTTCTTTGTGTATCCAGCCTTATGCAAATGGTTCCACACGGTTTTTTTTGTGCAATGTTTAGCTCTTGGGCAATCGAAACAGTGCTTACATGACGGTCGCACGCGACAATGTCCATGATTTTATCGACATTTTCGACACTTGGCCTTCCAGTGCGTGGTACATCTTTGACGTCAAAATTACCGGAACGGAATCGACGAAACCAAAATTGCGCGTGATTGGCTGTTACAGTATGAGAACCATAAACACTATTCACATTTGCAGCCGCCTGGCTTGCGTTTTCGCCTTTCTCGAAGAAAAATTGTAAAATATAGCGTATTTTCTCTTTGCTAGTGTCCATTTTGACGCGCGCTCACACAACACAGTCAGCTCATCACAACTATCTGAACAGTGTTTGTAGTAAGCAATCTCATCGTTTGAACGCCATCTCGTTGAACCCGATCGGACTTATACAACGCGAGATACAGATCACTGAAGCCATCTATTGGCAAAATAATGGATTACTTTTTACTACACCAGATATATCCCAGCTTTCAGTAAAAATTTGTATGCCAAAACAGTTATTAATAATAAATATGAACATATAAAATTATATTTTGAAAAAAAAGGAAGAAAATATCTTGCACTAGCCGGGATTCGAACCCAGGTTTTTATTTAGTAAGCCAGCATCTTACCGCTGCACCAAGCTAAGACCTGGCAAATAGTGGTTTGGTATTTACAGTGGATGGTGTCGGAGCCTGTCACTATGACGCAGGTGGTGATGACTTCCAACCTGTTTAGTATTTTCATCCTCAATTTTTGAGTGCGGGGCGTCAAAATTTGTATGATACGTTTTTGGTTAGTGGGCAATCTATTCCGCTCAAAATTGCGTTTCTCCCAGGTTATCATCTTGGGAGTGTTCCTAGTTAGTGGTACGCCTCGGGCATGATTGTGTGTGTGATTTTAACTTAATTCTAAGAATATCAGTCCACAAGGTTAAATCAAATTGAACAACTGAAACCCGCTTAGGATGAATAAAGTTTCAAAAAAGTTTTAGAGCGTTAGTTTAGCATTCGGAGAGTCCTAGGATCGACTCCAGCGGTCGACAATTCTAACTGAGATTGTCCAAGATTTTTCCTCAGCAATACCAGGAAAGCGCTGTGATGGTGCCTATAAACAGACCCTGGCCTTTTGTCTTCCAACACACTCTCCCAACCCTATACCGGCTTGATCCTAATATATCTAAAGGCCTTAAAATAATTTTAAACGAATCCTTCCAAGATCCTTTTACCCCACCCTGTTCCGGGCGAGTTTTACGCTTAAACAACATAAATCAATTTACATATGCACACAATTCATACACTGTAGATGTGAATATACGATTATAATATACTGGATGTCAAGAATAGTAAGATATCCCACTCATTCTTCATTGTCAGTTCTCGCTGGTAGAACATTCACGTAGCATTCGGGAGTTCGTGGTTCGATCCCAGCGGATGACCATCCTGACTGAAGTTTCTCCAGGATTTTTCCTCAATCACACTAGGCAAATGTCGGGATTGCACCTTCAACATAGGCCCTGGTCGAAACCTTCCCGAATCTTTTCCTATCCTGTCCTGAGCCTTAGATGCCAAAATGCCAAAAATAAAATTCAAATCCATTGTCAATTCAAAGTACGTAATGTTAATTAGAGGACATATAGATTAAATCCAATGATATCGTGGTAGAAAAACTCACAAATAGAAGTAGATATGTTTTTTTTACTTATTATTTGAAAAATAATTTAAAATAAAAATTAAAAAAATAGAAAAATGTGTGTGCCAGATTTGAACCCAATATTCTTTTACATAAATGGGATTTATCAGGGTTCGAACTCGCGACCCTATGCACCAGAGGCTGACACGATAACCTTCAGACCAACGAGACTTGTTTATTTTGAATATGACAATACAGTAAGCTATCGATCTTCTGCGGATCTGCGATCTGATAATAAAACAAATATGATATTTTCTATCTGAAAGCATTGTTTTTATATACTTAAGATAGAAAATAAGGCTAACAAATCAATACGTTTTAATTATAAAACTAAAAACGTGTAACAGTTTCATCAACTAACAAACTTCTTGGCATCATCGAACACGCTGAATTTCATAAACAACAACAACTTGTAACAAGCCAACTATTTGGCTCCTCATTGGATCCTGCCAGCCAATCCCATACCCTCTACACAAAGTGAATTATTCATTACCAACCCTAACTGATTCCTATCCACCCCGTTCCAGTACATGTATGCATACTCCATAGATGAAAATTATAATAATGTATACTAAAACATAAAATACACCGTGTAAAAATAGTTACTTAACAATATGTCGTACTTCCTTAGTTAAGCTCAAAGTGACATGAACTATTATGTTTAGAATGTGCTATTATGTAGGTATTCCAGAAAACGTATGAGTAATAAAAGTGTTGAGACTTATACTTCCGGGGATGTGGTTGAAAAACCCCCGGGGCTTTGCTCCCCTCCCCCAAAAGCATACCTGAAGGAAACAGTGTCAGTTGTATGGAGGATACCACATGGGGCAGGGATCCATCCTGTGAGCAAGGAACTGTACAAGTTGGTGTTCGCCCTTGAGCAGAGCAACGCGAAGGATAACGATGTCATACTAAACCCATATATTTGTGTACGAATCAATCCGCTCCACTTTGCTCATTCGGCTGCGAGCATCATTTAAATATGTGCATTTAGCACGTCATCGTTCTGCTGACTCCAACTGTAACAAGGTAGTTTCGGTTGCTAGGTAACGCAATGATGACTCTTTACGATGCGAAAGAATGTAGTCCACTGAGTTTTTAGCACGATGACGGTGATAGGAAATACTTATGATGTTCCCAGTTTGTCCCGGATTGCACTATAGCAGGAAGCCGCAGTTAAGGGATGGCATTGCTACGGGAATCCATGGCCCAAGCCGTAAAACATACATACAGTATGTTACAAACAACATATGAAAAAATTACACTGATGTAGGAAGCGCAAGCAGGACTTTCACTGCGCCAAGGATCTTACTCAATGTTTAGAGCAGGAATATATCAGAAGAAAAAGTCTATATTTCCTAAGAATAGAAGGTATATTTAACGTTCATTTGGCTAGGTTTACATACCTGTTCGGGTTATTAAATAATGTTCACTAAACCATAGTAAGTATACACATTGTTACTTGTACATATGGTTACATAAGCATTGCACTTCTCATACTCAATAAAAACAATATCAACATTTATACTAATTAGATATTACACTTGGTTCATCATTTATATTTACTAATAATACTAAAAGTAAGCATGAGTAGTAGACGAGTGCGTGAGCCATCTATGTTCCTAAACTGACATGCACACAATCAGTCTATCACATGTGACTGTGGGCTACACTGTTACACAACTTGCTTTTTTTTTGGTGTGCCAACCCTAATGGTGAAGGATGTGTTCCGTTGGAGCTCGCAAACGTAAATACCATTAATGGAACCGAATTTTGTCTTAACAGTTCTTGTCGCAGACCATTACATTGGTATCCCTTGATGCTAGCCATGTTTCCTGTGGGGATTATTTGTACCAGCAGTGTAACACCTTGCATTGAGCTTGGTTGACACAGAAATTCAAGTACTCCCGTGGTCTTCGTACTTGCTCGCTTGTACCACGTAGAACACTTAGGGCACTTAGTGGGGGCACTGTGGTGACCTCACTAAAGGTCTTGCAACTGCACCCAGCAAACCATGTTGCATTGTGGACAGTTATTGAACAACTGCAACGGCCCATAGGCCATATGTCACGTCAAGTAACCGTTTGTACTCGGGCGTAGAAAGGAACTACACATTACTAGATATATTCTTATACTTTAGCATCTCAATTTAATAATTAAATAAGTTAAAAAAATGTATGTAACACTTTACTCACCCTGTAGTTTTCGTTGCGATGCAAATTACAAACCAGTGGAAAACACAAAATATTAAAATTTCACAAAAAATCAGGAACCAAATCGGAAAGAAATATGCTACTATGGAGATTATTAACAATGCTATATTATTAACACATAGCAATAATGTATATGGAATAATAGTAATATTACGAATAAATATGTCATATTAGTCAGGGATCTGCGGGTGAAATGTGTAAGGGTGTGCGAATATCCCTTTCCTCTAACTAATGTCCCCTACTCCTCAGGATTTGGAAGATTAACATCCAGGGTGATCCTCCGTTTGCAAATACTCGATTCGTTAATGAATATTGGAGGATAAAATACAAAATAATTACCGGAACACTAATTCATAGCACGTGATTTTCTCTCGCCTGTTTGGTCGCAAAGCAGGGTTTTGGCATATCCTTCACGCATTCATACGTTTACAGGTCCTCGGTGTTGTGATGTCTTCTGCCTTCGTTGTTTCCTTACTTCACTTGTTCGAATAATACTTTTTGATATGACGAATATGGACCACTGTTAACTCAGTACAAATCATTCTGACTTACACTACATTGGGACCAAGAATCAGGGTTGTATAATAGTCGAGGGTATATGGAGGTATGCGCCTTATACACTCTGATTAACTTTACGCATTAGCGTATACACTCTGCAAAGATACGTATATCATCAACGTCCGTTTCGTTTATTTATTTAATTTGGCAATTATTCCGATGAGATAACTACTGTTAAATACTTTTGGTTTCAAGTGATCGGGAACAAAATATTGAGAAGAGGAAGAGGGTATATATAACTACATGATTCGCGGCAGCATTATATCGCCATGCTTTGAAATAATTTTGTTGAAATGCACACAGTCCTGAAGTTACTAGTAGCATTTCTTTAAAACTAATTGTACACATTATTAAAGTACGAAACGAACTTTAATCCGGAAAGTTAATTTCTGTGTACTTGCATTGAAATTTGAATAACTGACATAAAAGGAAAAGGTCTGAAGACCCACTCGGATTGAGCCATTTATGCTTGGTATTTGTGCAAAAGTCTCAACAATCTTCTTGTTTCTCTATCACTCAACATAACAAATTATACATATAATTTTATTGTTATTGTCTCACTGGCATATGATTAAAGTTTTTTTTGCGTCCTTTTCTGTTTTGTAGAAATTAAAACATTTCAACCCTATATT
This sequence comes from Lepisma saccharinum, assembly GCA_022664845.1. NCBI lineage: Eukaryota > Metazoa > Arthropoda > Insecta > Zygentoma > Lepismatidae > Lepisma > Lepisma saccharinum. Next base: position 13,880 of record JAGDQP010005052.1, on the reverse strand, counting down.
AATTGGAAATATGAATAAAAAATAATGCAAACATACTCTTCAAAATATGGTTATGTTAATTCAACACTGTTCGGTGGCCCAGAACGACCACCACGTTTTCTGTTAAATGAACCCTACAAACGTGTTAATATGACACTTTCCATTATGTTGATTCAGTGTTGACAACACATTCATTCACCGAAATCAATACAGTTTGTCTTTCATGTTTAACACACATAAAAAAAACAATGGCCGCCCTGGAATACCGAAAAGTGTTGAATTAACAAATTTTTTTCACTGTAGTCTCCGCTTATAGATTCATAAACTAAAAGATTCACAGCGTATACCTTATGAAAATTCTTGGACTACAGCGCTGTCAAGAAGTGCAATTTATCTAAATGTAGAGCTTTTAGAGGACCTCACTTTTTTTTTTTACTTAATTTAAGTCGGATTGTCCGTCTGTAACGCAGGCTAGCGACTCAACGAAAATGGTTGATTTCAGATTTGGGTCGAGCGACCTCGAATTATAGGACCATTTTACGCTTCAACAGCAAGTGCTGTGAAGTGTTATACAACAGCTAGGAATGTGGTTGAGGTGTCGTTGGAAAGTTCTCGCCGCAGTTTTTCCAACAAAACATTGATCAAGTAGTATGCTCGCTGCTGAAGCCTAGCTTGGCATATATGCACAGTCCTAGGTTGTGCCTCATTTGTTTGATCTGGTCACTGAAACTGGCAGGCCCTTCGAATTTGCTTAGATTACTCCATTTTAGAAATTCACACTAACACCTCATCTAAAGAGGTAGAGAGAAACTGATTTCAGATTTCCACTAAGAGATTTGACCATTTTGGCCTGATGGCCGTAACACTGGTAGGTCATTTTTATTTGGTGAACTTTCTCTATTTAAAGAATTCATTCTAATTTGACTAGACACAGTTCAATATTTTACTAAAACAAAATTTAGCGTCACGTATTGTGGGCATTAAGGAAACTAAATATAACAATACGAAAATTTATCGACGACGACGTTTCGTCTAATTGCTTTAGGCTTTTCCAAGTCAAACAAACACAGACACTTTCTTACATTCTGTACAAGCATGTAGGAAAGTGTCTGTGTTAGCTTGACGTCAATAAATTTTCGTATTGTTATATATTTGTAGTTTACAGTTCAATATGTTGCCGTAGGTACAAATGGATACCGATACTATAAAGTGATTTGTTCTTGTCTTTCAAGTGTTAACAGTTTTGTTTCGTTATTTCTTAAGATAAGATAAAATGAATTTTATGTGCGGTAAGTCGGTAACAGGACTATGGCTTACGACGTAAGCAAGTGAAGAGAGTAAAGAACAATAATAGTGTCTCTATAAGAAACTAATGCTTCTATCATAGAACCTACATCCATGAAATACAAGATGTGAATGTTGGGGGAAAATCCACATAGAAGTTCCAATTGAATACAATGCGTTACATGCAAGAAGTGCCTTCAGGAATCTTGTTCTCTCTATAAAAATGCTTTCGTTGAGTGTACTTGGCCGAAACTTAGAACACGTAATGAGAAACAGAAAAGCGTCAACAAATAAAGCAAAAGAATAGTAGTGAATCTTCACGTTTGAGTTTATGGATATGTAAATATTCCGAATCGTGCTTATGGACACTATTTTATTAGCATACGTTCTTATAAAACATGTTAATAATGACTATTTTTATTAGCAAATGATGTGTTTGGTTTCTATATTATGATAATCTAAAAATACAAAAGATTGCATGTGTAGCGTACCTGAGAAAGTCATATACATATATTTTTATAGACTCATATATGTTAATAGTTTTACATATAATCAATTTTTAGTTATTAAATTAAACGTCTCTTGTAGAAAAAAAAAACAATTTACTTTATATTTAACTTACGGGTGTTTCTATCTAAACTCTGTCTGGGCACCACCTCCAGTTTTGTTGAAACAGTTATGGTAGTTTCTCCTATTGGAAATATGAACGGTACAGAAAGGATTTTTGCGGGAAAAAAATGTTTCTGGCTGAGTTAGGTCCCGTTCAAAATTGCCTGTCCCCGAGCCAATAATGAAAAACACGTAAATCGTCATATTTTGAAATAAATACTGCTTGAAAACTATAAAAGCTAGAGGCATGATTTTTTATTCCATCCTGAAGGACATAAATTATATAATCAAACGTCATAGGAAACATTGTAATTGTACGGTATGATCAGAAAAAAAATGACAAATTACGCTGAAACTTTGTAATTTTTCGTAACTTCAAGATTTTTTTTCTCCAAAAGGCAACAACAGATCAAACTTTTAATACTAGTAATCCGGAGTCTTATGTGGTTAGGTATACCAGTATTTCTTCTTTGTCCTGGGGTACGTAGTTTTTGTACCATTCGTCAACAAAAATGTCAGAAATAAGGAAATGTCACATTTTCTAACTACAATATCTCTAAAACCCCATCCTTAAAAATTCTAAAAAATTTACCATATGATACACAAATAATACGTAGTTGACTGATGGAAGCAGATTTCCGGATTTCTGCCTTAAACATTTTTTATAAATTTTTAACTCAGACGATCTCCCGAGATTTTCCGAGTTTCACTTACAGCGTATTAACTCGAAAACTATCTACCCGAATATGACCACTTATATTTTATTTGTTAGAGCAAGGAACGTTCTTTCCAACGCTGGAAGCCTCGGTTTCGCGTTTTAGATGGGACGGAGTTTATGGCGAGAAATGTTGGAAATGAAACTGCAAAAAATCTCTTTTTATTTCTTTAAAAATCCTGGAGGTTGCAACACTGTTTCCCCATAACCAAAAATTACAATGAATATTTTCTGACCCATAAACAATATATTCTGCAAGTTCGACGACTTTGCCTGTTGAACTGAGTTACAAAAGGGATATATATATTTTTTTCGAAATCTACCTAAAAATATTACAATCCTTATCTTGTACATATGTGAATTTCCCGCCATATCCTGAAGCAGTATATTCACGTCTATGCACCTCCCTATTTGGCCGATCGAAAAGATTTATGAGTGTTTGTTGTGCAGCGACCACGCTTTCAGATTATATAAGTGAAATTGTTTAACTATGTGCGAAAGGAAATTTATTCTGTGTCATTTGAAAGAATTTTTTTTTTTTTTTTTTTGAGAAAATTAATAATTTGATAATTTCCTGGGATGTCCACCCTGTTCGAATGCGGTCGGAAATTGTTCTAAAAGTTTCCTGACGAATCAGCTACCTATCGTGGAAATTTGAAGCCAATCCGGGCGAAACTGGGAATGTTATATTAGGAGAAATAAATGAAAACCTTAATGAATTTTTAAAATTTCCATTTTGTTTTGCTTGAAATGTACGGATAGGTAGTATGAACGCTGCTATAGTATTTTGTTTTTGCTTTTGCTTAAGTGGGATTTGGTTTATGATTATTGCCGCGCAATTAAAAATGAAAAGTTCTGTTGAACGAAACAAGAAATCTATGAACAGTATGTCCTCGGTAGAATTCTGGTAAAGGTTCTTGTAATCTGTGTACTTGTTTATTAACAACAATTATGGTTATAATCCTTCGCTGATTTTTATTCGAAAATCTGGTTTGTATATGTATTAAGAAATATTTGATAGCCAAAAAATTTTTCATTGCAACCACTCGTAAACAGAATCTACATTTGGAATGATTTACACAAACCTGTAATCATGTCAGACCTTTATAGCAAAGACAGAGTTAAATATATGGACTACATCAAGAGACATAAAAGGTGCGTGTATAAAATTAGTGCTGTTAAATTCTATAAAGTGCAAGACTTAACTGAATCGATACAAGGAATAGTAGGATCACGTGTAAAGGTTAACTCTGATGATGGTTTGTGTAAGAACTGTGTGACATTCTATAAAAGGAAGTTTGAGGAATTAAAAAAAAAGCTCCAGAGATCACTGGACCTTCGACTCAAGACAGTTCTTTGCCCTTCACCAATAGGGTAGAAATTGTAGACGTTGTGAATACTGCAATTTCTACGCTAGATGTTGACATGTCACCATTAAAGATCTCTTCAAAAATTCAACATAAAAGAAGAATTGGGTATATAAAGAGAAAAAAAATGGAAATGGAGCAAAAGTTAGTTCCCTGTACATTAAGTAAAACAGGATATTTATGGTGTAAATTTTTCTTCTAAATGTTCTGAGGAGAGATTAGAATTAGATTGTTCAACATGCGCTGTTTGGTTTCAAAACATTGATCCAAACATGTAGACATGTCCTACAGTCGGCTTCAAATTATAATGATAAAGTACAGTTATTAACAGTTGTTCCAGATACAATGAGTAAAAATCAAATCATAAAACACATACCTCATACCACAAAATACATGATAGATATGTCACGCACAATGAGAATAGAAAAAGGAATTTATGATAAGCCTGACCCTGTGTCCTCAGAAGCACTGGCCACTGCCATGTCTTATTAGTGACAGCAAAGATTGCTCCCGACAAAGTCCTAATAAGAACGATGTAATCAGCATTCATGTAAATGGTGAAAAAGTAAAGAAGGTAAAACGATTTATGACCAGGTCAATAAGAGAATCGTACGTGTTACTGAAACAGGACAATCTTATCTTAAAAATTGGTTGTGCTAAATTTTATTCCCTTTGTCCAAAATGGGTTAAAGTTCAACCAGTACAAGCAGCATGCATGTATATATGAAATAATTTGAAACTGAGCAGTAATTTGAAACTCATTTATACTGCTCTGAAAAATGTAACTGGCGCACATCATCAGACAGACACTCTACTACATTTGTGTTTGTGTTCGGAACCAAAAGAGAGTTGTTGGCTTCAGTCGTATGGAAGCTGTCCTGGTGCAGAAGGAGTGACATTACAGATTCTGGGTATAGAAGAAGAAGAGTAGGAAGTCACTTTCGCAATTTGGGAAGAAGGTGACCTAATTGAAAAGTCAGTTCAGATGTTCCTGGATGATGCAAGAGGATGGATCCGCAAATGTGTTACTCATACTAACATCCGAAAAGTACAGAGAGATGCCATAGCTAGGTTGAGAAGTTCTGTGTCAGAAAATCCACTGTTGGTTTTACACTTCGATTTTGCAGAAAACTGGAGTGTAATTCTACCTGATGAAATACAGAGCTATCATTGGTGCAATGTATGGATCTCGTTATTTACATGTGTAACTTACTTTGGCAGTAAGACACAATCGTTTGTCGTATTTTCAGATGATATAACACATCACTCAACACATGCTCTCTGTGTTATTAACATGATTTCCAATGAAACCGAAAACCAAAATCCGTTCAAATTTGAAACAACAGTTTATATTTCTGATGGAGCCGCAGGACATTCAAAAAATAGGTACAAGCTGGATGAGCTGACAAAAGGAGCGGGTAACATTGAACGGAAGTGGATGTTCACAGCTACAGGCCATATGAAAAGTGCCTGTGATGACATAGGAGGATTGTGTAAACATTTTGCAACAAAATTCAATCTCCAGAAAGAACATACCGAAGCCATTCAAGATGCAGCTTCCTTTATTGTCTTCCTGTGTCTTCTTATCTTGTACCAAACATAAAGCTTTTCAGATAGTGAAATAAGATCCTTTAAAATCAGTAAAGATGAGGAATGGGGTAAAGTAAAACCTGTGATTGGGATACGGTCAAGTCATTACTGGGTGGCCCAACAAAATGAACCCAGTGTAGCTAGAACAGTTTAACAGCCCTTTTGTAAGGTTCGCATGGCGAAGCAATAAGAAGTAGTACGTGATTTGCAAGTAGGGGAATTTGTTGCTTGTGTTTATGATGATAATTCGATTGCATAAATTTGACGAGAGATAACTTTCTGCCATCCAGGAGCTGTATTCATTTAAATAATTTGAAGAATGGTATTTGCTATTATATTTATTTTCTATTTTTTCTTATTTTTATGTTAGTAAATGTTTACGTTGAGGAACAAATTTAAAATTCATTGAAATGACACATATGTGTCCTTTTTGAATCATGAATGCTTGCTTATAATAGATATGTATTAACATAATGTCAAATAACTGCAGGATCACCCGAAGAAGGTTGAGTAGTCAACATGTGTTCTAATTCTGAGTACTAATTTTCACCGAAAAATTAATATTCTTTTCTTTCAAATGATACCGAATAAATTTCCTTCCGCTCATAGTTAAGCAACTCCACTTACATAATCTGCAAGCGTGGTCGATGCCCAACAGACACTCATAAATCTTTTCGATCGATCAATTAGGGAGGTGTATAGACGTGAATATACTGCTTCAGGATATAGCGGGATATTCAGGCATGTACAAGATTAGGATTGTAATATTTTTTATAACTCAGTTCCACAGTCAAAGGCCTCGAACTTGCGGGATTTTTCAGATATTGTAGTTAGAAAATGTGACATTTCTTTACATTTGACATTTTTGTTGACAAAGTACAAAAACTACGTACCCCAGGACAGAGGAAAAAATACTGGTAGAACTAAGTAAAACTCCAGATTACTGGTATTATAACTTCGATCAGTTGTTGCTTTTCGGAGAAAAAATTCTTGAAGTTACGAAAAATTACAAAGTTTCAGCGTAATTTGTCATTTTTTTTCTGATCATCATCAGGATGAAAAAAAAATGTCTCTAGCTTTTATAGTTTTCAAGCAAAATATGACGATTTACGTGTTTTTCACTGTTGGCTCGGGGACAGGCAATGTTGAACGGGTCCTAACACAGCCGGAGAAATTACAATAATTTTTTCAACAAAATTGGAGGTGATGACCAGACACATTTTGGGTCTACCTGCCTGTTTTGAGATGGAATCCGCATTATACAAAATTCAATGTACGGTCACGGCATCTCTATCTAAGTTGGTGTGACGGCTCTACTGATACATGTGATAGAGACGCCACAACTTCTAGTGAATTCAAACAGGTCGTCTGGCAGTTGCAAATTATTTTGCTCTAGGACCGTGTTATCCTTCTAGATAAACGGAACACATTTGTATGTATTATTAGCAGAACAAGGACAAATTTGGTAAAATGTGCCGCATCTCTACCCGATTTACTATATATTTTAATTGACCATTTGATACACATATCGAAAAAAATAATGCAGCATTTAAATATTAGTACAGTCAAGATCATAAGTTCCTGGGGGTAAGGAAATGGAAAATTCGCTGCTTTCTTACTGTATTTATGATATACCTTACTTACTACTCGTAGTCAAATATTCTGACTTTAAGAAGATGGTTGTATGTGTATCATTCCCAGTGCTAGAAGTGGGTTATAAAAAGTAAGGAAACTGTTGCAAAAATGGGCTAAGAAAGGTAAGGTACGCTTGAACCTAGTGGCGGCGATTGGGTATTGAATGTAAAGGCAATAAGCTCACATTAATGAAAAGGGTACGCCAAATCCAAAATTAAAAAGGTAAGGGCATGGTGTGCCACTTCGAGCACTGATCATTCCAAGAAACTCCTTCCTTGCTCAAAACGGAAAAATAGTAGAAGTCCGTCTAGCATCATCATCTGGATAATTTTTAGATATACAAGTATAAATACTATTTCTATTCGTTTGTAAAATATAGCAACTTTCCGATTTTGTGCCATCAATTTTAGTCAAACACACAGAGATACGAATTATAGAGGAAAGAAACGAACAAAACCAGAAGCACACAAAGAGAAGAGGGAAAAGACGAAAAATTTAATTTGATTTATTATAACTTTGTGAACACACACACCAAGCCAATCAAGCTTCTCTCTCACATACACATCGTTTTCACACCACCTCTCATCTGTTCAACCCTACTTCATGAGGTAAACCTTCTCTGCATGGTTTGGTGCCCATTTTACAAAGTTTTCACATCTCAACGGCCACAACATTGTTTCGCATCTCGTAGTGCACTTTTGTTACCTTCTCTGGAGCCTGTCGTGGCTACCCTGTTACTAACTCCAGTAAGGCAGTAGACCTGCCTATCTGACTTGGATCGCGGTTTTGAATTTTAAAGGTGAAGGTAGGTTATATGGAACAATAAAAATGTTTTAGCACGCCAGTATTGACACTTTGGACACCTTTAGATCAAATTCAGTTTAATAGGCGATTGTATTTCCTTTTTTAGGAGCTTTTTATTTTTAATTTTTAGATGTTTGCCGCTCCCTAAATGTGCCGTACGGGGCGCTTGCCCCCTTCCCCCCGTAGATCCGGCACTGCTGGTGAGTACGGCGGGTGGGACAAGAGTTCCCAGGGGGCTTCAGTCAGGCGATCGGAAATGTTCGGCCGTTCTCGGAATCGTGACGTAGGTAGGAGTCGAAACGTGGAGTTGAAAAGCTACGCTGGGCTCCTTTGCTGCATAGCGAAGACAGCGATTTACATACTTGTAATCCTTGTTTACTAAAGTAGACTTTGTGTAATCAATACATAATTCACATATTTACAACATTGGAATATACACACAGTATTGGTTGAATATTTGCATAATTGAGTAGGACGAAGATAATTTAAATTTGATGCTTTATTAAATGTAATTGAAGGTAACACGATTCTCTCTCATTCACTGCTTCAATCAGATTCTAGGTTTTCAACTAATTAATTTTCTGTATTTACACACACAAAGTTGGAATGAGTTAATAAGCATCATTCGGGCAACGTTATCCAGAAGTCAATCACGCCATGGCCATTAAGAAATCTAGAAACAATATTTGATTCTTCCCATAAAGAGCTGACACAATCGTTTCTTTGTACTGAATATTAACAGCAGTATCAAAGGGAAGGATTTGTCAAGATTAAGGAATCGGTCCTGGCTTTATTCAAATACCACCTCGGCATTTGCCTGGTGCGACCGAGAGAAACTAGAGAAAACCTCAGCTAGGGTGCCCGAAATTGCCTCAACCTCACAACCACTAATCTGCTATATTGATTGGTCGATGTATATCCAACTTCCCATTCCCGATATACATCAATATAGCAAACTACCAAAAGATTTTTGAAACAATTTCCGGTGTATACCGATTCAATTATTTTAAAAAGGTATAAGAATCTAAGAATAATAGAACTCAGAGTTAAATGAAACTATCGTCATCTTATTAGTCTTCAGGAATAACCTAAATACAATATGTAGATCGTACGTAGAGCGTTAACTTAGCAATTGGAAGTTTCTGGGAACGATCCCAACGGCCGCCGTTAATGGTTGAGTTTTTTTTTTTTTTTTTTTTTAGTTTATTCCTGTCACGGCAATAAATTGTGGGATTGTTCTTTCAAAATAGACCCTGGTTGACATCCATCTATTATTCCGGCCTGAGCCAAAGTTGCCTAATTAAACTCAAAATGTAGATTGCGCTATGAGAGAGAACTTAGTACAGCTTAGGATATGGAAATTGAATTTCTATTTATGCTCAGGCCGAAATAGGGGGAGGGGAAAGGATTCTGAGAGGTGTTGGCCAGGACCTATGTTGAAAGTCACATCCGCATTTGCCTGGTATGAATGAGGAAAAACCCCTGGAAAATCTCAGCCAGGATAGTCGGCAGCTGGGATCGAACCCACGACCTCTCGATGGTTACGTAAACGCTCTACCACTGAGCTACGACGGCTCGGTTAGGATATGGAATATTTAAACAAGAAGTCTAGAAGTTTTCTCCCAATATCGAATAAAGAAATTCTAAATTAAAATATAAAGACAACATAGAAAAAGGTATTTTTTCTAATTATGCTATAATATTAATAAGTTAGATATAGCCTGTACAATTTGTTTATATAACATCTAGCGTCACGTGCTTCTAACATCGAGCCGTGAAAGTTTGATTTTTGTTTTACCGAAGTGACCCGTAATATTTCTTACATACACCATACAGACACCTACAATTTTGAAATTCATTTACTTCAGAAACCAGCTTCATTAAGCCTGCAAATTTGATCCTATATCATGACAGACAAAAAAAGTGATAGATAAATATTTTGTCCAGAAGTTGAAAAGTCAGATCAACATTTGATTAAATTATCATTGGCCATAATTCCACTAATGCAAAATTTGCACAAATGTTAAAAAATCAAAAGGGAGACTGCAAATTTTTGTCTGTTCGCATATTTACAGGAGACACATCAATTTCCAAAATTTTAAGTTCCAATATTTTATTCTTTTTAAACAAAATAATAAACATTGTAAGTATAATAATAATTACCGCAACTTTCTACCGGTATGTATTCTAATATCCAGGTTTGCATTGAAATTGTTTAGTCCACGCCTTTCAAGTTGACATACGCGGAAGAGAATTCTTCATCTAATTTTTTACGATCATCCATACACGATTTTCGCGAAAAACAGCTTATCGATAAAGCATTCAAAACGCTTGTTTTGGACCACTCTTTGCCTACGTTTTCGGTTCAATAAACACTGAACTTGCTTTTTTGTGTGTGAAAAGCAAGAATCGCTTCATTGTTGTTGTGAATATCAAAGCCTATAGCAATAAAGCTCTTTCAACAATGAACAAAAATAAAAATTGAAAATCGGCATCGATCATGTTCTTGAATTGGTTATGAACTTTCTTCCCTGAAAGATTGAACTCTCTAGGCTTGAATTTGTAGGAACAGCAAATTAAATTTCGTGTAACATTGAAAATACATTAGACATATATGGAGGTAGTTCTGTCATCTTTTTTGCTGGAGATCGTTGCTTTAGATTATCCTTCAGAATTTCAACAACCCTTTTCTTGAAAGCGATCTTTCTCTCTGTCCGCGAATGCTAATGAATCGATATTTTAAGATCTTGTTTGTTTCTCAAGTACTTTACTTGTACCTGTGGACGGTTACATTTTTTATCTCAATCTCATAACTGTAACATTGCTTTCTTCTTGCAGACTTTGGACACGTTTAATTTCCTTTTCTGCTTCCATATTTTTCGCCAATGTTCTGTTATTACTTTCGAAATTTTCGCTTGCTGAAAAACTAGACGAAACAAATTCGGTAGACTTAAGACATTTTTATAGGAGGAGATATTTTTTAAGTGACTCAAACGCTTTCTTTCGAATGTTCCTGTTTTCGACCCGGGAGTTGCAATTAAAATAAAGAAATAAGATAATTAATCATTGCACTAATTCACAGAAGAAGAAAAACTATCTCTACACCCAACAAATACAATGTTTTTCCTAGAAGAAAGGCGAAATTCACGCTGTCAGATACTGAATAGCATGTGCCGTTAGCTGGTTCCTCTGTGTGTACAACTCCGGATGACGTCACACGAGCTCCCACTCGCAACCCCAGTTTCCAGCTTCGGAGGGCCAAGACTGCGCTACTTTCTTAGTTTATTATATACATACTTTGAAGAGTTCCCAGCCAAATGCAGGAATGGTGTCTATGACTGATTTCTCTGTTTGTGATGGGGCGTTGTCGTACGCAAAAGAACTTTGCCGTGTCTTGTAGCCCATTCTGGTCGCTTTTCGATCAATGCAATGGCTCAAATTGATCATTCGTTGACGGTAGCGAACGGTGTTAACTGTTTCACCTGGTTTCAGAATCTCATGATACACGACACCCTTCTGATCCCACCAAATGCACATCATTGTCTTCTTTCCAAAGCTATTCGATCTTCCGGTCGATGTTGATGGCTGTCCTGGGTCAACCTATGATTTTCTGTGTTTTGGATTACCGAAATATATCCAATTATTCCTCTCCAGTAACGATCCCATGCAAAAAAGTCTTTCATGCAGAGAAAGCAAAACTTTGCACACCGTTTTTCGCTATTCCATCTACTGTCGTTCAGCTGATGTGGTACCCATTTTCCTGCCTTCTGGATCTTTTCCATGACATGCAGACGATCACAAATGGTTCGGCGACCAACAATCAACCTCTCTGCCATTTGTTATTGAGTTTGCGTATCGTCTTCGTCCAACAATGCTTTCAATTCGGCATCTTCAATTTTTTTTTGTTGACCTGGGTGTTCTTTGTCTTTCAAGTCGAAATCACCACTTTTGAATCGTCTAAACCAAGGCACGCAAACGTCTTGCATTCGGACAATGTAACCGTAAGTTTACACAAGTATACGACGACTTTCACTCTCGTTTTTCTTTTGATTGAACAAGAAAAGCAGTACGTTGTTCTTTATTTGGCTCGAAACTCGACATGTTTACCACACAAAAAAAATGATCTGAACTCGAAATCGCATAAACATCAATGGTGTTTTGAAAGGTACTGTCATAGCAACAAAATGACATAAGAGATGAGACTGTGAACCAATCCTTGTTTCCAGCGCCATCTCTTAAAAAATGAAGAATTATTAACTGACATTCGTGGTAACTCGTTTTCGTTTATAAATTGGAAAAATACTAAACCTGATTTTAATACAGTGTCAACATGTTCAAATGCTAATTAAGTGGTTTCGAATTTTCCTTTCTGGCTTCCTACCCGCCTATGATTACATAACAAATTTGATCCATCATAATACACATCAGAGATTATATTTCCTGCAAATTGAGGAAATGTTTGATATTCAGAAAGAAAATAATCCACTGCTTGGGCCCATAAGGTAAGTTAGAGTAAATCAGGGTAATTCATAAGAATCCATGAAACAGATAGGAAAAGAGTTCATACATACACTAGTCAATAGTTCCTAGCATTTCCAAATTACGAACTGTAAAAAGCTGGAGAAGTATTCTGGTAACAGCAACCAAAAATACACGTCCTTTGCTTTGATGGAAGGGTAATGTAATTCATTTTCTTCAGTTTATACTAGGAGTGTAGTCATTACCATCATCATATACATACATTTTTTACCTACTGCTGATTGAAGACCTCTACCCATTTTTTCCACAGATCTTGAGCAGCTGCTATTTAAATCCATGGTGTACCCGAGGAATGTTTGATTTAATTTACCCATCTTGCCTTCTAGGCCGTTTCCTTTTCCAGGGAATCCAGTGTAGAACATTTGTTGTCCATCTTCTATCTGTTCGTCTAGCTATGAGATCGACCCATTTCCAATTCATCTTCTTCGCAGTCTTGATTATAAATTTTGCCTTAATTTGCGAGAGAATACATGCATTTGTCGTCTTGTCTCTCCGTATATCATCACAGGTAAGACACATAAGCAGTGGTGTGTTTCAGCCCAGGCGCCGCCAGAGTACTTTTTTGAAAGTTGTATGTTAGAGTGGTATCATAATAGCCTCATAATAGGCTATTATGAGATCTATGGTGGTAGTATGACCCTTGCCCCGGACTGTGCTCGATAACTTTACGGCCCTAAAGCTTAGTCCGTCGGAAGGACACCACCTGCCGATTAGCATTGAAAGTTGTGATACAAGGAGGGTGGAGAAAAAAAATGGGTAAGGAAAAAAATCACGTGCAACTTAGAAAGCTGGAAATGTAAAGGCATCAGTTTAATTAGTTCCCCTGTTCAAACCCCCATGACACCCGACAGGTTAGATAAATTACCTGCCGGATTGGCATGCAGGCCGACCCAGAGCTCTCTTCAACCCGCCTTGGCACTTCCGCAACAAAAAATAACCCATAAAATCTAAATAGTACTAAACATCGCATCTAATCATCTTAAATTTATAACTTTGGGTTTTCCAACGTAAACAAGAGAGTAAGAAACTAAATATTTATTATATGAAGGAAAATGAGTATTGGAAAATTATTTACAATTAACAAAATATTTCAGGAAAATTTCGTTTGCAAAACAAGAATAGAAATCGCATACGTAGTCTAAAAAATTTCCATATAGTGTTTAAGCCCAAAATATTCGAATTTTAAAACAATTATTATGAGAAAGTTCTAAATAGGTCATTCCATGTCAAGTGGTCTGATTTCAGAAAAGCTCGACCATCATGGATTTCGATGAAATTTGGTGTGAACATTTACACATGTCCCCAATGAACATTGATAAAGTTTTACGTTCGCCGATGCAATACTTGCGGAGCTAGAG
>JAGDQP010005051.1:55595-80912 GCA_022664845.1 Lepisma saccharinum | reverse complement strand
TAAAAGTAGCTCCTTTATATGCAGATAGCGGAAAAAATTCGAAACAAGCTGAAATTCGGTGTAGGTGACCAGAACAATGTAAAGAACAACATAGTAAAAGTCTCGGGGTGTATGTGGTGGGCTAACGCCGCCATCTTGAAAAGTCTCAGACCCAACTCTTAGTATGACATACAGAACACTGTACATTAAGGATATTTGTGTTTACTCCTTGCAATTGTGGCACGCAGATGCCTCCCATAAATAAACCTAATTCACGCTTTTCAAAGTTATTTGGACCAAAAGCTTTTCCGAGAATTGTCACGGTTCCGAGGAGAGCTTCCTAAGCTCCCGGAATCAGAAGACGACGAAGTGACTGTACGCTGTGGTGAAGTTAGGGCGTAAACTGTGACTGCTTGAAACATTCTAATTGTTGGTGTTTTAGTTTCAATCGAATTCTTGTGAATTTCTAGCAGAAAAGAAGGACGATATAACAAGGATCACGGAAATAATATAATTGTTGCAAGCAAATGCCAGGTATGTGCTGTAGATTTAATAACAAATGCATCGCTTCGAAATCCTGACAGACCAGCTAGACCCAGATGATTACATTCCAACCATAAAGAGGAATCTGGTAGAAAGATATAAGGATGACATCATCATAGCCACCAGCACCAAGAAGCAAACAACCGTGTGCTTCAGAGGTACAGGACAAAAGATACTAACTAACGCATGGTATAACGAGAGGGAGGCTAATGAAGAGGATGAAAGGTTGCGAGTTATAAAGGCAGCATCAGCCATCATCAGAGAAGACATTCAATCAGGTGTGTATGATATGAAATCGTATCCCAGTGGTGAAAAGTTCTTTGATGACAAGACAACAGTTGTCCCTACGACACTACATGTTTTTCTGGAAGAAGTTATCATGTCAAGGAAGAAAACTAAGTTTGAACAGCTACGTTTAAAATGTGGTGCCATCGCACATGCGATCATGACAGCCACAAGACCGAGGTCTTTTATATCATGTATGCAGTTAGGATTAGGAGTGTACGTGCATAGGAAGTTCGGTTCACGTCTCCTTCAAGACATGTTGACAGCACTTGGGTTCAGTTCCTCTTATTATGAAGTCCAGAGATTCGAGTCTTCTTCCATCTATCAGCAGGTACCAGAGCGATTGCCAAGTACGTTTGTGCAGTTCGTATTTGACAACGCTGACATCAACATCAACATCAACATTAACACATGGGTACCATAGAATCTGCTACACCAAGTACTGGTGTCATACTTCCAAGCAATATTGTGAGACTGACACGAATGTCTTCTGCAAGGGAGCTGGGTGGAAGACATGCAGTGCAAGTCCAGACCTGTGCAAACGTGAAAGACTCTGAAAAAGGATTGCATTCTCTCAAGCTACAGCAAGTACAGTGCAGACCCATTGACAAGATAACACAACTTACTTCAGAATTACTTTGGATATATGAGAAGTGGAAAAAGTAACATCCATTCGTGGCTTTATGGAGAAACTGACAGGCACCGTGGGATTTCAGAAGTCATCCATTCTTTTCCTTCTGTTCCTGAACCTCCCACCGACATCATATGGTGCCATCTACACAAGCCTATGCACAGCCGTGGACAGATCAAACAACTGAAACAAAAAACTTGTTTTGTAACATATGACCAACCACTTCACTGTACCTGAAGGCCAAGGAAGTGGTTGAAGCAGCGTATGACAGCCAGGATATGCAAAATGTTGTTATATGCCTAAGTGGTTTCCATCCTTTACTGTCATTCTTGGGTACCATTGGTGTCATCATGGCTGGCAGCGGGCTGAAGGAGTTATTATCCGAGATATATGCCACAAACACAGTGAAGAAGATGCTGAATGGTCGAGCCTATTCACGTGCTGTTCGTGGGCATATTCTTTGTCACCTTGACCTTGGTAAAATAGTCTCCACCCTTTCCTGTATTACCAAAACTGGTGTGTTTATGCTCTGGCATCGACGGTGATCAAGAAACCAACTGTCATGATGCATACAGTGTGGGAAGATAGCTCATGTCCGAGGTTAAAGGTCACACCTTTGGGGAAGTCAAATTATCCAGAAAGAAGACAGTGAAATCTCTGGGGAGTGTAAGCAGTTGTGTAAGGTTTGACGGCATTCCTGTTCCAGTCGATCCTCTCCTTCTCTTTCAATGTATCAGTGTTTCGATAAAATCTGAGGAAGACATACGATCTTATCTGCATCCTGAACTTGCACCTTTTCCTTTAAGCCTGTTTGATGAGAATGGTATACAAAAGACACAGAAGTCGTCGTTGTACTCTGTTTTTGCAGCTAAGGATCTAGAAAAACTACCAGAAAACTGCACATATATTGTTGACAGTGGCTTTCTCCTTCACCATGTGGTGTGGGCCACAGGCAGCACATACCAGGACATTTGCAGTACCTACATTCGCTATGTGAGATTAATTATGGTAACCATGCCATCATTGCGTTTGATGGGTACAATAGTAACTCAGCGAGCACAAAGACCACTGAACGCACTCGACGTGGATGCAGGGCTCAGAGGTGGTGTTCAATGAGATCACAATTGCCACATCACAGGAGAAGTTTCTGTCAAACAGCTCAAATAAACAGTCCTTAATTACACTTCTCAGAAAGGCATTGCATGAGGAAGGGTTCACAACAAAGCAAGCAGAGGAAGATGCAGACAGACTTACAGTGACATCAGCTGTTGATATAGCAACGAGAGGCCAACAGACAGTTGTGGTTGGTAATGATATCGATCTCCTTTTGTTACTGGTGGATTTGACTCCCTCTTCCCATGAGATTATGTTCTTGAAGCCAGGTAGAGCCATAGTAAAAGAAATAATTTACTCTTCTAGGAGTCTTCACCATAATGCACCTTTGAAGGAATGTCTGTTATTTGTGCATGCATTTACTGGCTGTGACACCACCTCGGCCATCTTTCGCAAAGGAAAATGATCATCTGTGAAGTTAGTGCGCGACAAGGAGGGCACACTGAAAAATGTTGCGTAGATCTTTGCCAGTGAATTCGAATCTCCTAAACCCATCGCTGCTGCGGGATCAGCTGTCTTTCTTCTCATGTATGGTGCACCACAATCTGAGACATCCCTGAACAACCATCGCTTTGTGACCTTTCACAAAAATGCTGCTAAAGGCTGTCCACAGTTGTCTTCGTTACCCCCTACAGAGGCAGCAGCACGGGAACACAGTTTACGTGTATACCACCAGTTGCAGGCATGGCGTGGATGGCATAAGCCTCCAGAACTCTGTGGATGGAAAAAGGCAGAACAGGGCGTAGTCCCTATCACAACACTGGACAAAGTTATTCCTGATGAGCTAATGAAAGTGCTATTGCGGTTGCCGTAAAGCTGAAATGCCTTGCTCGTATATCTGTTCTAAATGGAACGGTATCATGTCTCAATTCAGCTCCTTCTTGCGATACACTGGACCATAATGAAGACATGTTGGATGAGAACCAACTAGAAACCCCAAAATGCCCAGAGGAAGAGGATAAGACCACTGGGGAACAGCAGGATGATTGTGATGAGCTGCACGGCATCCAAAGTGACGGGCTTTCTGGCTAAACCCCATGTCTTGTAGTTCCACGTTCTACAGCAGGGAAGCGTCGGAAACTACATTGACAACAAACACTTTGATCCTCATTTACGCAGGACCTATTGATTTCTGGTAAAATTGTCTAGAAGCCTTATTTACGCAGTACATGATGCTCTACAATTTTCATATAGAACATTTTTCGATCTAATGAACTGTTTGAAAAGAACTTGAGAAAACTGGAGTTTGACTGCAATTTTTACATTTTTTTCAAGATGGCGGACATTTTTCAAGATGGTGGCATTAGCTCACCACCTACGCCCCGAGACTTTTAGTATGTTATTGCTTGCATTCTTCCGGATATATGTGCCCAATTTCAGCTTGTTTCGAATTTTTTCCGCTATTTTATCTACTTTTACTGGACTAATATGCCCTTCTACAACTCAATTATTGCATCATCGCACAACGAAACAACAGCTCTTACCTTGCAGTCACGTGATACGAAGGACGTCGCTTGTAATAGATAGTAGACGCGACGAGAAAACAAAACAACATTAATTTTAAGAACGAAGAAGAAGAACTACGATTGTTGTCTACCTTAATCGTCTTTTGTTTTCCTTTATATTTTTGTCTTGTTTATTTATATATTTATTATCTATGACAATTATTTTCTCCAATCAGAAAAACTATTTGTCATTTGTTCTTTTAGCGATTATTGTCAAACCAAAGAGGTTCATATTTGTAAACCGTGTTGCGAATAGCTTTATTATGCCTCTTTGCTATTTTCTATTGATTGCTGCTGTTCCTTTGACGTTGTATATTCTTTTGTCCTTTGCGTAACATTTTCCGCTGTATTTCCTGATAATTTTGTGTCCATCTAACGAGAATCGCTTACAACTTCATTTTTGTTTGTACACGTGTCATAGGTCTATAGGCTTCTTATGTTTTGTGGTTTGAAATAAATAACTACATCGCAACTCTTAACAATTCAGAAAGTGTGGTGGAAGATCATCTCAACACTATTCATGCACTGATAATAATTCGCAAGATCAATAAATGTAGCAAACGTGAGCCTAACTTCGTACTGGTTAACTATAGAGCAAAAATAAGCATACGATTGGATTTGTGGGAAAATTTGCATTTACAATGAGGTGTCACATGCTATGGTTTTAATTTTTGAAAATTGAGTCTGATTCAAGATGGCGGATTTCAAGATGGCTACCGTCAAAGTCACACCTACCATACGACTTCCCCCTAGGCCTAATATGTACCCACATGGTTGTTCTTCACTTTTTATCATTCACACTCAGTTTACAAGGGTTGTTACCCTTACCCCGTAAATAACTACCGTACATCACAACTCTTCAACATTCAATAACTTTGAACAACATGCGCCATATAGCAACAATTTCTGTCATCAGACATAATGCATACATGCCCTCTATCAGAAAATAAAATTACATTGAAATCGGAGCCGGACACTTTGCTGATATCCCTTGTCAACTGTGTGAAGTTGAAGCTCTATTCCTTTGTAAAGGTAGTGAAAAAACAGAGTGGATTCGTAAATTGTTTCAACTGAAAAAATGTAAAAGACATAACTGATGAAGCTTGTCCTTCATTCAGTACATTAAATTTTATTATTGATGTAAAAAGTTGTTCTTATCATGTTCCTAAAGATAAAAAAAATTACACTTTTATTTCAAATACTATACTTTAAAAATTTAAAATTAATATTCTGTTTTAGAAAATCATACTTTTATTTACCTTCTTAAATTTAAAATTAATATTTTGTTTTAATAAATCATACTAATAGTATGATTTTACATTTTCAAAGTATGATCTTATAAAAGAAGACTTTGATTTTACATTCTGAAAGTATGATGTTATAAAGAAATCACATTGATTTTACATTCTCAAAATATGTTCTTATAAAAGGAAACTTTGATTTTACATTCATTCCGAAAGTAAGATCTTATAAAAGGAAACAGATAAATATAAAAGGAAAAGGATAAATATTCTTAAAGTAAGCTCTTATAAAAGAAAACACTGATTTTATATTTGAAAGTATCATTTTATAAAAGAAAACACATATTTTATATTCTCAAAGTATGATATTATGATGAAAACACTGACTTCTTATGTTATAAAATGAAACACTGAACTTATAAACGTAAACACAGATTTTACATTTAAATCTACGATTTTATAATTTTAATAGACTTAAAATGAGAAACTTTCTTTTGAATATTATTAAACTTGTAAAACTAAACACTATTTTTTACATTCTGAAAGTATGATCTTGTGAAAATAAAATACTCATTTTACATTCTTAAAGTATGATCTTATTAAAGAAAAACATAAATTTTACATTTTAAAACTAAGATTTTATATAATGAAAGTACGAAACTTTAATAAATAAGATTAATAGATTCTTATATAGAACTGTCTTTGGATTTTATGTAAAAACTTGAAAATCTTGAAAGCATAGTGTTATAGGATACTTACATTTTCTTATCTGATTTCATTAAAGAAACACTTTTCCTTTAATAAATAAATAAGGCTTTAGTGTAACGCAATATGTTCTGTAAAGTAATACTTTAATTTATCTTATTAATATTTTATTCAACGTAAAATGAAAAAGTATATATATATATATATATCATATTCAGCCTTTTTCTATCCACTGCTGGATGAAGGCCTCCCCCTTTTCTTTCCACATATCTCGGTCTGCTGATATCCTCATCCATGTAGCTCCTGAAAAACGCTTGATTTCATCTACCCATCTTACATTTGGACGTCGTCTAGGTCGTTTCTTTTCTCTAGGAATCCAATGGAGTACATTTGTCGTCCACCTTCCATCTGTTCGTCTAGCTATGTGACCTGCCCAACTTCACTTCATCTTCTTCGCAGTCTTGATTACATCCTCTGCCTTTGTTTGTGCGCGAATCCATTCATTTGTCTTCCTGTCCCTCCTAGTTATTCCTAGCATGCACCTCTCCATTGCTCTTTGTGTGACTCTCAATCTTTGAGTCGTTTGCGCATTCAATGTCCAAGTTTCGCAGCCGTACATCATTACAGGTAAGACACATTGATTATAAACTTTACGCTTCAGACACATTGGAAGTTTGCTTTTGAAAATAAAGTGTAGTCTTCCAAAAGAACTCCACGCCATTTTACATCTTATATATATATATATATAACACTTAATAGAACATTATGAAAAAAGTGGCATTGCATTACTTCTTCATGTTCACTTCAATATTATATTATCTTTCCACTTTTAGCTTTAGTCTGTTAACTCTAATTTAGCTTTTTTTCTTCAGCTTCATTTACCTGATTTATTAATGAGGGTGTCATTTTTATTTCTTGGACTAAGATCTTCTATAATGACAATCAAAGAAATAAATAAAATTATTTTTAAAAATAAAATTACATAGGAAATTTATTCTTACATGATTAAAGTGATACTTACATTTTCATCTTCCTTTTCATTATCATCTAAAAGTAATGCTAATATTTCCATAAGCTTTTCATCTTCTCTTGTTAATTCTATAATAGCTTTTCGATTAGTTTTATGGAGTTCATTTAATAATGATGATTTAATTTTCCCTTTTTCCATTATGAGTATATGTAAGCTGAATCTTTTTATTTGAAGGGTTCTTGCTAGAAAAATAATAATAGGAGAAATGACTTCTTAGAGGAACATTATTAATTATTTTTAAATTTATTAATTTAAAAAAATATTTTATCTCATGGCTGCACGGCTGAAAAGAACGTCTCTTCACTGAACGTGTTAAGATAAGTGAGTGAGTACACAAACAGTTATTAACATAAGAATAAGACAGTTCTTATGTTATTAACATTTGTTCGTTATTAATTCGCTATTCCATTTGTTTGTTATTAACATAAGAGTAAGACAGTGTTTTCTTTACGGTCTCCTTTTAGGAAGTAGCCTCCTTTATGAAATACTAGAAAATTCTATGGTTAACTGTAATAAATATGAAGGAAGGAAGTAGTATAACAGTTATCTGACCTCCTTTATATGTTTAGAAACATGATAGAACTTATTTTAAACATTTCTTCATGAGTATCACATCGTAGATGTTTCTTGACTTATTTTCAGTTCTTTTTTAGCCGTGGCAGAGAAGATTAGTGAAATTCTCTTTTCACATTTTGTATTGTTAATTGGACCTCCATTACCTTCTAACATGCATTTTTATAAGAGTTTAGAGAAAATGGAAGAAGATAAACCTTTAGAGGATCCCTCACGTGAAGAAAATGATTATTGTTTTAACAGTTACTGTAGTTATGTTCATGAAAGTTAAAGTGAAACTAAGATGGTGATTGATCAAATACCATCTCGCAGTATTTCCTCTTCATTATCATCAAGTTTAGAATTGATATATATTTCAGATAGTGATGATGATTATTCAGTTATAAGCACGGAGGAACATGAGAGAAAAAAGAAAGTCCCATCTTCTAATATATCTTGCAGTGAAGTGAACTCAAGTGTAAAAGTGGAAATTTATTATAATTAATGATATTGAAGAAGATAGTAAAATAAATAAGCAAAAAAAATATTGACAATTCTTATGGTCAGTTGTGAATTCGTGTTCTTGTGTAAATAATATAATTGAAGAGGAGTGTATCTATGAAGCTATTAATAATCGGAAATATGATGAAGGTCCTTTATTATGTTCTCAATGTTTCTATAAGATAGATAATCGACAGAGACATTTGTGTGTTATTAATTTAGTGCATGAAAGTCAAAATTTAATAAGACAAACATGGAAAGTATTATTACATCCTATGAACCTTTTTTCAAATTTTCATTACCTATGTATTTAAACATGACCATTTAAATAATAACATGACACATTTAGATATGCTTTACGTAGTTTACTTTTCATTAAACTGGAAAATATAATAGATAAATAATTGAAAAAGACATTAATGCTAATTTAAATGGTGAGTGAAACTATAGATCAGATCTTGCTTTTGAACTTAAATATCATTTACATCTGAAGAAATAAAAGTGTTTAGACTTACTTTAAAATATGAAAGTAAAATTTATGTAAGTATTTTATTTTCTAAGTAAATATATTTTCTATAGAAGAAAGTTTTCTATATGTTCTTGAAAATAAAAAAAATGATAATAGAAACATAGTAAATTCCTGAATCTATTGGATACTTTCATGGCACTTGTATATTTTATTCATAATAAAGAAAATAATTATAACTCAACCACTGGGGGAAAATCCAGCCCAACTTGGTGCCGGTCCCAAGCCCGCGAAAATCAGGAGGTGATGAAGGGCATCAGGTCTTAAAAGCTGTGCCAAAACCATATATGATGGGTCGTCTCAATAAGGCCTCGGAAAAAAGCTAGGGCGTGCCCCATAGGCTAGGCGCTGGGTTTTCGTCCGGCTTCTGTGAGAAATGAGCGAGGGCTACCGAGTCGAGGATAGGCACGGTTAAATAAGCTAGTCCACGTGAACCTGAGAGTAGGCTCACTAAATGTTGGGACGATGAGTGGAAGAGAGATTGCAGGCTTGATGGAAAAAAAGAAAGTTGGGGATTCTGTGCGTGCAAGAGACAAGATGGAAAGGAAATAAGGCAAGAGGGCTAAGAGGCAGCTACAAGTTGCTGTATAGTGGAGCAAACGAACATGGAAGGAACGGCGTAGGAATTGTTCTTTCAAGAGATCTGAAAGATAGTATATTAAGGGTAAATAGAAGGAACGACAGAGTGATGTGTATCAGGATACTCATGGGTAAAATGATCAATGTAGTGTGTGCGTATGCGCCACAAGTCGGCTGCGAGGAAGAAGAAAAATTGAATTCTGGTAGCAATTGGACCATGAACTTCGCAGCGTACCCCCGGTGGAAAGAGTAATTGTGGGCAGCGACATGAATGGACACGTAGGCAGATGCACAGAAAGCATTGAAAGGATCCACGGTGGCTGGGGTGTGGGAGATAGGAACAAAGTATGGAAAAGAGTAATAGACTTTGCAGCGGCATTCGATCTGGCGATTGGTAATACATATTTTCACAAGAAAAAGGAGCATCTTTAACTTACAAGAGTAGTGGAAAAGAAAGTCAAATCGATTTCATCTTGTGCCGAAGACAACATCTTAAGGAGATTAAGAACTGCAAGGTCATAAATGATGAAAGTGTGGCACCACAATATAGAGTCGTGATTGTGGACTGGGAGTTTGCAAGTAGAAATAATAGGAGGCCGCGAAATGGAGAGTCCAAAATTAGATGGTGGAGACTTAAGGAAGAGAAACTAAGAAAATTGTTCGAGCGAATAAATCTGCAAGAAGTGGATGTGTAAAAACGGTGGGATGCGAACAGTTGGATCATGCTAACGACCGCAGAGAAGACTTTGGGTACAATTTCTAAAATGAACCCCTTGCAGGAAAAGAGATGTAGTTGTGGAATGAGGAAGTACAAGAAGCTATTAAACCGAAGAAGAAAACTAAAACAAGGTGGAATGCTTTAGGAACAGAAGAAGATAAATGTAGCTTCAAAAGGCTAATAAGGAAGCAAAGAGGGAAATGGCTAGGGCAAAAGCGCAAGCCTGGGATGAACTGTATGACGAACTTGAAACACCAGGTGGAGTGAAGAAATTATACAGGTTAGCAAAAATAAGAGACAATGAAACAAAGGATATTACTCATACTAGGCAAATTAAGAATGGACAAGGATTAGTGTTTACCGATGAAGGCTGGGTTAAAGAGAGATGGACCGTATATTTCGAAACGCTCCTAAATGAAGAAAATCCTAGAGAAGTTCTTACGACGGAACCCCCAAATCCTGGACTAACGCCAGGAATAAGCCGAGAAGAAATAGAAAAAGCAGTAACGAAATTGAAGACCGAAAATGCTATAGGTCCTGATTGCATACCAGTAGAAGCGTGGAAGTGTTTGGGACCAGAATGTAAAGATATTGTATTGGATCTGATGCAAAAAATCTATGAACAAGAAAAGTTGCCAAATCAGTGGAGAGAGTGTGTTATTGTGACAATTTTCAAAGAGAAGGGAGATATACAGGATTGTGGAAACTATAGAAAATTATCAAGCTAATGTCACACACGATAAAGTTTTGGGAGAAAATTATAGAAGGAAGATTACGAGAAGAAACATCAATAGGAGAAAAACAATTTGGATTTTTGCCAGGAAAAAGTACAACGGATGCAACTTTTATATTAAGAGAAACTATGGAAAATCATCAGGAAAAGCAAAAAAGACTGCATATGGCCTTTATTGATTTGGAGAAGGCCTATGACAGAGTACCAGGACAGGAAATATGGAGATTCTTGAGGGAGAAAAATGAGGGAGATTAGGTGTCACTGAAATGAGAAGGCTAAACAGGATGTGTGGGTTAACAAAAAGAAACAGAATGAGAAATGTGAGAGTAAGAGTTCCAACCAAAACTGTAGAGATATCTAAGAAGATACAAGGAAGAAGACTGCAGTGGTATGGACATGTAATGAGGAGAACAAATGACTATGTAGTCAGAAGAGTGATGGCAATGGAAGTGGAGGGCAAAAGAGGTAGAGGGAGGCCAAGGAAGAAATGTATGGATAGGGTTAAGAAGGATCTCGGGGAGAAAGGTCTGTCAGGGAAAGAAGTTCAAGCTAGGGCTTTCTGGAGAAGACTAATCAGAAACATCGACCACGACATCTTTTGATCATCGTGGAATTAGAAATAATAAAGATGCAAGTCATCATCTATAAAACGTGTACAGTTCTTTCAGTCTTTCCTAATAGATTTGTCTGTCTCACTTAGAAAATTCTCCTTCCACACTCCATTTGAATGTTTTCTTTCCTAATAGATTTCTCTGACTTAAAAAATTTTCCTTAATATTTAAAAAAATAACAGACTGTTTCTTAAGATTCACAAATTTCAAGTGAGAGACGAGACTGAGATTAGATATCCACGTAAATGACATCATAGAACAGATGATTCCGTGTTGATAAAATGGCTGGAAGTTTAGGCTAGATTTCCTGTTCTTTTCAGTGTTTCTAAAATGGTCTTCCTAATGTCCATTGTACTTCCCTTCACACTGTATTTAAAAGAAAATTAACAGAACTTTTTCTCAATATTCACAAATTTCAACTGAGAAATGAAACTGTGATTAGATGTTCACGTAAAAGACAGCGTAGGACAGATGGTCACGTGCTGATAAAATGATGAGAAGGTTAGGATGTTAGATTTCCTGATCTTTTCAGTGTTCGTAATAGATTTCTCTGTTGCACTTCCCTTCACACTGCATTTGGAAGAAAATTAACAGAACTCTTTCTTAAGATTCTGAAATTTCTACTATGAATGAAACGTCATATTACTAAAGTGTGGTTAAAAGAATACACTCACAGGGTAGATGAGTACCAGGTGTGTAAATATGAAACCGGAATTTGTGCATAGACGGCGTTAGCTGTCACTGTGGTTACCGTAAAACTGCGTCCTTGACGCCACTTGCTTGTTTTGACTGCTGATAACGATTTGCAACTCACAACCACACAAGTTTCATGTCAGAGTGTAGTGTTTAATAGCGTTGAACATGGCGCATTTTGTACCTACAAACTACGATGTGCGGACAGCATTGATTTTTTTACCATTTGAAGAAAACTGCTACAGAATCGCATCACATGCTTGTCGAAGCTTACGGTGTACATGCTCTTGGTAAGTCACAGTGCTATGTGTGGGTTACAAAATTTAAAAGTGGCGATTTTGACGTGAGAAACGAAGAACGTGGAAGAACACCGAAAAAGTTTGGAGACAGCGAATTGCAAGCTTTGTTGGATGAGGATGGCGCTCAAACGCAACAACAACTCGCGGGTCAATTAAACGTGACACGAGAAGCAGTTTCCATACGTTTAAAAGCCATGGGCAAGATTCAGAAGGTGGGAAAATGGGTCCCACATGCATTGACTGAACGACAGCAGGAAAACCGAAAAACCACTTGCGAAATTCTGCTCGCCAGGTACAAAAGGAAATAATTTCTGCATCGAATTGTGACTGGTGACGAAAAGTGGATCTATTTCGAGAATCCTAAGCGTAAAAGATCATGGGTAACTCCAGGAGAACGGGCGACATCGACTGCAAGACCAAATCGCTATGGACGGATGGCAATGCTTTGTGTTTGGTGGGATCAGAAGGGAGTGAACTATTATGAACTGCTGAAACCTGGCAAAACCGTTAATACGTAACGTTACCGACAGCAAATGATCGATTTGCATCAAGCTTTGCGTGAAAAACAACCAGAATATGACCAAAGACAACAAAAAGTGATTGTGCTTCACGATAATGCACCCTCCCACAAAGCAAAACCGTTCAAGGAAATGATTGCGACATTTGGCTGCGAGATCCTTCCGCATGCGGCTTACTCACCAGACTTGCCGGCTTCCGATTTTGACTTATTTGCATCCATGGGACACGCACTTGCTGACCAGCGCTTCACATCTTACGAAAATGGCTTGATGACTGGTTTGCAGCACAAGAGGCACAGTTTTTTTGGTCTGGCATCCACACATTGCCGGAACGATGGCAGAAATGTATCACTAGCGATGGCCAATACTTCAAATAAAATAGTTCTTAGCATTGTCATCCAATCACTGTCTTTTCTCCACATAAATTCCGGTTTCATATTTACGCACCTGGTAGTTAGCGATAAAAATGGCGCAAAGTTAGACTAAATTTACAAACTATGTTCTATAATATTAAACGCAGCTGACGAACGTAAGTGAAATTTTCACTCAGAAGAAAAGTATGACAAGAAAATTATTATGGATATTCCACAGTATTTTTAATGAACTCTCATCTAGCATTATGCCTCAGAGTTTCGCAGAACACAAATTTTAACTATGAGGTTTTCCAGACCAGCGATAAGCATTAGAACTCTTCACTCCTTGTGGATTTGGGATCAGTAATACGCGGTCAATAAACTTAAGTGGAATTTTCCAGGTACTTTTCAGGGCGAGTTCGAATGAACTATCCTATAGTATTTCCTTTTCGAAATTTCCAGTAACAGGAGTTACAAAACTTTAAAGCTTTTACCGATAATAATATAAATAAGTACAAGAATTAACTTCCTTACTAAATTAATCTGCTCAGAAAAATCTAATTAATGAAAACCAGTGAAAGAATCTCTTTTTCTTAGACTTCAGATTCATAATGCGCTGCCGAACATCTTATTTGAATTTTTTCCAGGAATTTCACACAAAATAAACACTATTACGATCAAATGTTTCGCTTTTCGAATCTTCCTTGCTTTCATTAAAAGAAATATTCTCAATGAATGGTAAATCTGCTTCCTAGTTGACAAATAGAAAGTGATTAGTAGTTAGTATTGGGAACCACCTAGACAGTACTCATTACTTTTGCATTGGGTTTTCATTTCTTGCATTGTTACAAAAGTAACAGAATGTTTCTGGACTTTTCAATCAATTACGCATGCTAGTGTTACATCTCATTATCTCTCTCAAAAATAAATGTATGGCAAAACTGACTTCACCAATGTACTTTTGGTAAAATTTTAGCCAAGATTGATATGATACATGAACCCCTTACCAGTTAAAAATTCGAACAAAATTCAATATGGCTGACTTCAAGACGGCGGTTATGACGAACTTACCCTGTGAAAGATAGCGTATTTGCAAAGTACACATTAATGTGTATTTGTTTTCCATTATTACAAACATTTTATAAATTAATGTTTTTCTACTTAGATCACACTATAAACGCTTATTCCTATGACAAAAAAACTAAACAAAAAAAAACCTTTGGCCACTACGTCCGTCTTTATGTATGAAAGTACTTTTAATCATGCTTTCTGGTGGTTTCCTGATGTACTACCAAGTTTGCTAAAAAAAAAGCGCTTTGAAGCATCTATATGTTTACTTGTCAATAATAGTTCATTGTAGTGACTAGTGAACTCTGGGATTTCTCCTAATAAGAGCGAAATCACGTAACTAGGAGTTTGTCAAAGCTTTTGACCTTTGCAGAAAATTCACATTTCGTAATTAATAATGAATAATAATATCAGGCGAAAGAGAAAATCGAAGTTAATATCGAAGTTACAAGTTTAGGATTACTGCTACATATCACCTTTATTGATTATTTCCCTGATAGCTTCATCAGTGGTGATCAGAACCTGCATTAGAATAACGTTAGACATGAATGTCAAACGTTTATCATTGTGCTGACATCTGAATCTCAGTGGATTTTCCCGCCTTTTTCGTTTTACGTCAATTATTCAGAATCACGTGCAGGTACACAAAATTTAACTTTCACAGACCCAATTTCGTACTTCAATACTGAGTTCAATTAGCTTTAAGGAAATATTAGTAATAACTTCAGGATTGTATGCAGACACTTTTGGCACATTATTCTGTCCCAAAAGTGTCTGTACGAAATCCTGAGGTTACAAGTAGCATTTATTTAGACCTAATTGTGCCCATTATTGAAGTACGAAACGAACTTGAGTCCGTGAATGTTAAATTTTGTTCACTTGCACTGAATTTTAAATAATTGACGTAAAACGAAAATGGCGGGAAAACCCACTTGGATTGAGCCTTACAGTACAGGGTAAGCCAAGCACAGCTACGCACCTGACATTCTTTAGACGTTCCTGCAAGGCTGTAATATTGTGAAGGGTAGAGTGTTTGTGTGTTTACAGTTACACGCGTCCTGTTGTCTGACCCTGAATGGCGGAGCATGTAATCGCTGTATTGGCTTTTGAACGTAGGGATGTAATGGGAGGGTATACGTAGGTATACGGTGTATACCCACCTCATTTGTTTAGACATCACCGTATACCCACCTAAAATGTATGAAATACGTAGGTATATGGAATAGTAAATGAAAGGTCTCGTTATAATGAGAAGCGTATACCCACCACTTTAGCAATCCCTGCTTTTGAATTATGTCACCATTCTGGGTACGGTATCATGGTGGTCATAATGCTGTCCGTTGAGGCTCGAATGTTTCTGATTCAAACTATTTTCCTTTGTTTTAGTAGAGGGGAACATACAGACGGGGTGAAACGTAAGTTCAGAGAAAAATTCTCGATTATTTTGTTTGGGGTTTAATGAAAAACTCTATTTGCAAACAAAATATCAAGCTGAACGGCCGGTAAAGCGTTGGCTTTTTTTTGGGGGGGGATGTCCTTGGTTCGATACCAGCAGCCGACCACCCTGAAGGAGGTTTTCCCAGGGTTTCTCCCAGGCAAATCAGGAAAATGCAGGATGGTACCTACTAACCAGGCCCTGGCCAACAACATTCCAACATCCTTTCCACTACCCTATCCTGGTTTTAACTTGAGATGCCTAGGGGCCACAAATAAATTTTTCAATGTTAGGTTAATTATTTTCTCCGAGTGTAGTATGGTAATTTGTCTTCATATATAAAACATTTATTTTATTAATTGTTAGAGCAGAAATCTTGCCTGATTTTAGTTTGATTAATTCTGTATTAATTTGAATTTTAAGGCCTTTACACAACTTTGGCTCAGGCCGGATGGATGATGATCAGATGAATTGGTGGAATTAAGAAAGTGAGAGGAAACGGAAAATCCCGAGAGAACCAACGAACACGGTGTTTACCACGAAGTCCACATGGGATGAGTAGGGATCGAACGCACTCACTATGAAAACATTTAGATGTCGCCTTAACATAAATCGAGACTAGCTTTCTTAATAAATATCTTCCAAACGACAAACACTATGTTCCTGAACTTCAATGAAATAATGAATGGTTGACCAGAATTTAAATCCAGATTCCAAACCGCATCTCAGAACCGAAGATCCGTTTCATCTAAGCAAATTTTAGATCCGGATTGGGATCTTAGGATCGAGGATCCGGATCTTAGAACCTACTGGTAGTATTGCGAACAAGACGAGTTTTAGGCAGTCTCGTCTCGAAAATGTCTTGCCCAGAGAGTGTCTCGTCTCGAATAGATGTAAATATTACATTACGAGAGCTCTGACTCGTCTCGCTTTCTATAGCCATTTCTCCGTCTCGTCTCGTCTCGTGCCAACACTAGAACTTAGTATCCGCATCCAGATCTTGGAACCGAGAATCCGTATCCTGTAACCGGATCTCGGATCTTGGAACCGGGTACCCGGATCCTGGAACCGGATCTTGGAACCGGGTACCCAATTCCTTAAGAACCGGTCCTTCAGGATCCGCTTCCGTCAATCCCGAAACACTACATGATGCGAGACAATGTAATGTTATGGCCGTCGCGTCGGCCGGTCGTGTTGTTTGGCTAAAAAACGATGGAAAGGGCGTGGAAAGGGCTGCAAAATTTAACTTTGCCCCCCCCATAGGAAAATTTCTAGATACGGCACTGGCCGCCGAAATTAGTTTTGCAAAAATATGTTGTAATACTCCCTTGCACAATGTGATGTGTATACTTAGTATTCTTTATTCTTTCTCGGTTCTCTTTTAAGTGTAGGATGACTTTTTTTAAAAAAAAGAAAAGAAAAAGAAAATTACGGTACCTCGCTGTTTACTTGAAGCTGATTCATCATTATTCTCTTTGCGCAATAACTTGTGTTGATGTTAACCGCAGTTAGCGATAACATGGCTAGCATTGTCTGTGAAGGACCAAAATTTAATACTTCTGCTTTCTGCATTTACCTGTTGGATACGCACGACACCATGCAGTTTTTATGTGACGCACTGTCTTCATGTCATTTAAAACCAAAACTGTTTCTAGTATCTATTCATATTAACAAAGTCTAAGCCGTCTATAGGGCCACGGTGGCTGAATGGTAGAGCGCTCACCTCTGGCACTTGGGTTCGTCGGTTCAAACCCAACCGTGATGAGCTTTGTGGTGGACAAACATCGGGTGTGCGTGGGTTTTCTCGGAGTTCTCTCGTTTCCTGGCACTTTCTTCATTCCACCACTTCATCCCATCATCATCCATCCGACCTGAGCCAAAGTTGCCTAAAGACCTTAAAAATTAAATCCAAAATTCAACTTCTCATACGAAAAGTTCTGCTTATTTTGCATGCGAAGCAATAGATAGAATTAGTGTCTTCCTGTATTCCAGAGAAGCGAGAGACTATATTCTGATGGAATGTGATTTTTAAGTCACTCAGTAGGAAATATACTATACTTCAAATAACATCGGACAGTAATAACAAAAAGGTAATAAATTATAAACTATTTGTTTGTTCAAGTGTTCTGAATTGAATCGATCAACGCCACTAGTGAAATCTGGTGGGCCAGTTGGTGGGTCGACAAAACTTTAGGTGGACCCAGATCCACCCAGGTCCGCCTTTGGCGCCCTCATGATACCGTTTCTCAGTTTCATTAATTTGTTCCATCAGTCATCGATTTTCTATCAATTAGCATATATTATCGCATACCATAATTATTGCTATTTGTTACTGATGTAAGTATCATGTCTCTATTCATAAAAGACATGTATGAAACATATGTTCATGTCTGCATGCATAAAACATTGGAGTTAAGTTCACAGCAACTAACTGTGAAATGTTTCGCTTCCTTTTCTTCCTAATGAATGGGAAATACCAAAAAGAAAAACTTTATCTCTGAGAAGAAAGTGAAAGTGCTGGTAGTTGCTCCATCACCATGAAGCTAGCAAGTCGTAATTCAATACGCGCATTGCTGATCGCTCTGACAATATGTGTAACTGTATTGAAAATGATTAGTGCACAGCATTTCTCCAGTTTCCCCAGGAGATTGAGACCTACTACGGGTCCCGCTAGAATGTTACTT
This sequence comes from Lepisma saccharinum, assembly GCA_022664845.1. Lineage (NCBI taxonomy): Eukaryota > Metazoa > Arthropoda > Insecta > Zygentoma > Lepismatidae > Lepisma > Lepisma saccharinum. The sequence goes on along the minus strand of JAGDQP010005051.1, from coordinate 62,610 downwards.
TTCGAACCAGGTCGTGGGACCGAAATTGTTTCTCGGCAAATTCGCCCGGTTCCCTACCGGCCATCTCCTCCAGTTGTGCGTTTATTTGTTCCTGAACGCGGGAGTCCTGCAAGAGCCTCTCCAAGAGAAGAGGAAAGCGAGATATTCCGTGTGAGGAAGAGGGAAAAGGAAGCGGATATTCTCCAGCCTCGCTTCGTGCTCTTTGATTTGCAAGACAACGAGGTTTCTCCACAAGAAGAGGAAACCACAGTCGCTCTTCAGCTTCGAAGCTACACAACAACATGCCCAAAGCTGAGGGACACTGTGGAACTACGGTGTGAGACACAAACTAACACTACAGAACCACTGGTGAGTAATAATAATAATTCATAATTCAAATCCAAATAATAATAGTAGGTAAAATTAACTATAAGCCGAAATCTTCCACATTACTACTACATGACTTTTCGACGTTGCAAATTTGTAATATGTATTAAATTTTCTTTTTTCTTTTTCCTTAGTATGTCTTTCTTATTTATATAAAGGTGTATTCAGTCGATGAGAGTTTCGCTTATCGCCTTGTAAGCAAAGGATCACCGGGGTCTATTCTCAGTGGAGACACATTGAGCGTAGTTGTCCAGAACCTTTATTAAGATGAGCCGCTCACTGCCACTTTTCCTAGTCCTTCTGATTTAAGTTTTTCAAATTTTTCCAAAGCACACCAGCCAAATGTCGGAATAGTGCCTAGAATTTACTGCAGGGTTGAAAAACAAACATATTTTTTATTTAAAAAACAAAACATATGTTTAAAACATGTTTTATTTCTTTTTTGTTTTAAACACGTTTTTTATAGAATGCAAAAAAACGTATTTAAAACTTTTTAAACATTTTCTTAAAAATAAAAAAAAATAGTAGAGAATTATGATAGGTATCAAATTTGATGAAATTTGATATTTACCAGGTGCGTAAATATGAAACAGGAATTTATGTACAGAAAAGACAGTGATTGGATGGCAATGCTAAGAACTATTTTATTCGAAGTATTGGCCATCGCTAGCGATACATTTCTGCCATCGTTCCGGCAATGTGTGGATGCCAGACCAAAAAAACTGTGCTTCTTGTGCTGCAAACCAGTCATCAAGTCATTTTCACGCAAAGCTTGATACAAATCGTCCATTTGCTGTCGGTAACGTTGGGTATTAACGGTTTCGACAGGTTTCAGCAGTTCATAATAGATCATTCCCTTCTGATCCCACCAAACACAAAGCATTGTTTTCCGCCCATAGTAATTTGGTTTTGCAGTCGATGAAGCCCGTTCTCCTGGAGTTACCCATGATCTTTTACGCTTAGGATTCTAGAAATAGATCCACTTTTTGTCACCAGTCACAATTCGATGGAGAAATGATTTCCTTTTGTACCTGGCGAGCAGAATTTCGCAAGTGTTTTTTTCGGTTTTCCTGCTGTCGTTCAGTCAATGCATGTGGGACCCATTTTCCCACCTTCTGAATCTTGCCCATGGCTTTTAAACGTATGGAAACTGCTTCTCGTGTCACATTTAATTGATCCGCGAGTTGTTGTTGCGTTTGAGCGTCATCCTCATCCAACAAAGCTTGCAATTCGCTGTTTGCAAACTTTTTCGGTGTTCTTCCACGTTCCTCGTTTCTCACGTCAAAATCGCCACTTTTAAATTTTGAAACCCACACATAGCACTGTGACTTACCAAGAGCATGATCACCTTAAGCTTCGACAAGCATGCGATGCGATTCTGTAGCAGTTTTCTTCAAATGGTAACAAAAAATCAATGCTGTCCGCACATCGTAGTTTGTAGGTACAAATTTCGCCATGTTCAACGCTATTAAACACTACACTCTGATATGAAACTTGTCTGGTTGTGAGTTGGAAATCGTTATTAGCAGTCAAAACAAGCAAGTGGCGTCAAGGACGCAGTTTTACGGTAACCACAGTGACAGCTAACTCCGTCTATGCACAAATTCCGGTTTCATATTCACACACCTGGTATTAAAATGCAATGACAAAGCTATTTGTTATATAAAAGGTAAATAGGTAAACATTAGTCTTGTAAATAGAAAAAACGTTCGTTTTTTACCTAAAACTTCCGTTTTTATTTTAAAAAGAACATGAGCATTCGTTTTTTTTTTTTTAGGGCAGCAATTTGTCATATTGCTAACGTCTCTAATCAATAATTACTTTTATAAAGTAATTAAGAAGAAATACAACATAAATGAAAGCATAGATTACAGTTACTATTTGGTATGTGAGATTTTCTGGGTTGACCAGCTCTCAGTGTTGCCAACTTAAAAAAAACATTTTGAACAAAAAAAACTTCTTCCATGCCGTATCTGCCCCAAACTTAGCTTAAACATCATTTAACACAATAGAAGAAAGTTTTGAGTGTCCCCGGTTTCAAATACCCCAGTTGTCAGTGTCGCCAGCCTGTTAAAAATTCAACTTATAAAAATGCATTTATTAATACAAATCTGCACCTGTGAATTGATTTACACTAAATTTGACATACATGTTCATTAGGTACTGGGACAGTTCATGTGAATACTTCCAGCGTCACAGTAGTCAGTGGTGCCAACCAATTTTAGAAAATATTTTTTTTATTTGCTTCCATATCGTTGAATATATTGGGACCAAACTTTGTATTTACGTACTGGGACGCGTCATAGAGGTACTTCAGGTCCCAAAGTGAAGAGTGTTGCCAACTAATTTTGAAAATTAAACATTTACTACTTCCATTCAGTTGGACGTATCCGCACCAAGCTTTGAGCATACATATTCGGCACAATTGAAACATACTGTGGTTGTTCCCTGTACCCAAACACCCACTTGTCAGCGTTGTCACCCTACTTTAATTTTTTTTTCAAATGCACCCATACTGTTACGTGCCGATAGCTATTCCTATACTTTCAAAATAAGAGCGGGGGGAGCCGCGGGACGTGGCTACGTTATTATATGCTTTGAAATAATAGTTCTCAGAGCCCTATTACAGCAGACGCATTAAAAGAATCCTATATGTATTCTCTGTCGCACAGAAGAACCACCTTCTCTTATCAGGAGACGACCTTAGCTTTCCCCCATTATGAACAGCGTACCTCACGTCAATGTTCCCAACGTTGTCATATTTCAACCGCTCGTCTCTCCACCGCAAGTGAAACCTAACTGTGTGCTGTTTAAAAATAAGAAGAAAAGGCCTGTAAAGGCGAGAGAAGGGGTGAAGAGGAAGTCCATTCCTGTCATGTAAAGTATGGCAATAACGTTTTCCATTTTTCATCAGCTGAACAGTGGGTCGGAAATGATTATTTATGACTGAAGCGGTATGTCCTTTAGATCAAGAATTTCAAGAAAAATTGTTCCGAAGAAACGCGACAAACAATAGTTGCTTGTTTACACGAGTATTCATTATGCGTTTATACAACTCTTTTTAAATAAGCACATAACATATTTTCACAGTATGGGGCGAGCCTTGGAGCCCGGAGCATAAGGGAGATATTCGTTGCGTTTTAATATTGAAACACAATGTACTAATGACAGGACCGGATCTAGGGGGGGAGGGCAATTCGGGTCATTTGCCCCCAGGGCGCAGCTGGTTGAGAGTATGTAGGAGCGACATTTCGATGTAAGTTCAATGCTGGCAAGTTTGGCTCAGGCGGTATGCACGATGATGGGATGATTGGTGGAATGGAGAAAGTGAGAAGAAACGGGAGAACCCTGAGAAAACCCACGCACACGAGTCAAATAAGAGGAATATTGGCACGTTTCCAACATTTATTAATTTTGTTCACTGGAATTAGTTCAATGAATTTACACTTTGTCAAGCCAAAAATCAATCAATTGGTCTTATGAAAAGTGCCGAAAAGACGTTTTTCCTTTCTTAATTGGTTGGTATTACTTTTTTACGCGTAATGATTAAATTTTGGCAAATGCAATCGATTCTATTTTTATATAATGGAGATAATAAAGGTAGCTGAATGTGCTAAACATATTTTTAAGCACATTTTAATATATAAACGTTTTAAACGATACTATTTCACAATTAAGAAAGGAATATGAAAATTATAGAAAATCAGTCGAAACATAACATTTACCTCCAGGTGTTTCTGAGGATTGGAGACTACTGAAGTAAGTCTGCAATTACTTTGGGTAAAGGAATGTATAATCCCTTCTCGATACGTTGTCAGTAACCTGACAATATTATAATTGTTGTAGAAGATGGAAAAGAAATATGAAACAAAATTACCCCACAATCAGATTATAATATTTCTAGGTTTCATACGCACGATTCGGTGATACCACATTTCGTCCAACGAAATTTGTCCACAGAAAATTCGTCCACTTGACTTTTCGTCCACAGACATTTCGTCCAATCGACTTTTGGTCCAACAGATTTTTCGTCCACAAGACATTTCGTCTAATCGAATTTTGGTCCAACGGATTTTTCATCCACAAGACATTTCGTCTAATAGATTTTTGGTCCAACGAATTTTTCGTCCGGAAGACATTTCGTCCAATCGACTTTTGGTCCAACAGATTTTTCGTCCACAAGGCATTTCGTCCAATCGACTTTTCGTCCAACGAATTTTTCGTCCACAGGACATTTCGTCCACTCGACATTTGATCCAACGAATTTTTCGTCCACAAGACATTTCGTCCAATCGACATTTGGTCCAATACACAGCCTAAACGGCTGGAGCTACTGAAACGAAATATAGTAATGTGATACATTATCACTAGTAGGTTACGAAAATATTACCAAATGCCTCCAAAGATGCCATATTGAATCCAAAATGGCAGACCTAAAATCCATTTTTCACGCCGTTTGAGCTACATATCAATTTTGGCACAAAGGTGTAATATCAAGAGTAGTTTAGAAAAATATTAAATTTTCAAAAAGTCACCATCTTGGATAAAAAAATGTCCGCCAAACTCATTGTTGTATAGAATGCATACCCAAAACCGCTGGAGCTAGTGAAACGAAATTTGGTATGGTAGTATATTATCACCAGTAGGTTACGAAAATATTACCAAGTGTCTTAAAAGACGCCATATTGAATCCAAAATGGCGGACTTAAAAATTCATTTTCCACACCGTTTGACCTACATATCAAATTTGGCAGAAAGGTGTAATATCAAAAGTAGTTTAGAAAAATATTAAATTTTCAAAAAGTCACCATATTGGATAAAAAATTGTCGCCAAACTCATTGTTGTATAGAATACACAGCCAAAACCGTTGGGCTACTGAAGTGAAATTTTGTGTGAAGGGTTAAACCATCACTAGAGGGTTAAAATATTACAAAATGTATCCAAAGATGCCATCTTAGTATCAAAATGGCGGACCCAAAAATATTTTCCACGCCGTTTCAGCTAGAGATACGAAATTTGGCATAAAGGTGTATCATCAAGAGTCGGTTAAAAAAACATACAAAATGTTGAAAAAGTAGCCATTTTGATTCAAAATGGCCGCCAAAAAATCATTTTCCACATCGTCGGATCTAGAGAAATGAAATTTGGTATGAAGGTGTACCATCAGGAGTAGGACACGACAATATAAGAAAATGTTAAGAAGTCGCCATTTTTAATCTAAAATGATGACTCCCAAACCCATTTCTGAAGCCACTGAGGCTAGAGAAACGAAATTCAGAATGAAGGCGTACAATCACGGGTAGGTTAGAATAAATGGGGCAAACCTTCAGTATGGGGGCGCAGTCCCACCGGGTTGTTGGGCACAGATTGGCACCATAAGGGTACGGTACCCAAAGAGAGTAGTTACGATAAAGAGTTTGCAACCCCCAAGTTGGGGTGCAGCTCTCACGAGGGGCTGGGGGCAGCGCCTCCATCGAAGCAAAGCGAGTCCACATAATATATAGTCCCATGGTCCCTCACTGACTGCTTCACTGACACTGATCATATTTCCCAGACCAAACTAATGGAACTAGAAACAACAAATTTGGTATGAAGGTGTATGACCAAAAGTAGGTAAAGGAAAAATTCCGACATTTTGAAAAAGTCGCCATCTTGCATTCAAAATATCCGCAAACTCCGTTGTTGTATTGAATACACAGCCTAAACGGTGGGAGCAATAGATGCAAAATTTGGTATGCCGTACAAAATCACTAGTAGGATAAGAAAATATTAAAAATATCTTGAAAGACGCCATCTGGAGTCCAGAGTGGCGGACCACACCGTTTGAGCTAGAGATACGAAATTTCGTATGAAGGTGTATGTATGACCAAGAGTAGTTTAGTAAAATATTGCAAAATAATGAAAAAGTCGCCTTCTTGGATCCAAAATGGCCACCAAAAATATTTATTACAAAATACATAGCCTAAACCACTGCCGCTAGAAACATCAAATTTCGTATGAGAATACATCATCGCTAGTAGGTTACGAACATATTAGAAAATGTATCCAAAGACACCATCTTGGATCCAACATGGCGGACAAAATATTCATTTTTCACACCGTTTGAGCTAGAGATATGAAATTTGGCATAAAGGAGTATTATCCCGAGTAGTTTAAGAATATTACAACATTTTTGAAAATTCACCATCTTGGACCCAAAATGGGCGCCCCAAAACCCATTTTCCATACCGTTCGAACAAGACAAACGAAATTTGCCATGAAGGTGTACCAGCACAAGTAGGTCACGACAATATAAGAAAACGTGAAAAAAAAGTCGTCATCTTTAATAAAAAATTGCTGCCCAAAAATCCATTTTTGAAACCTCTGAAGCTAGAGAAACGAAATTTGGTATGAAGGTTACAAAAAATGAGAGTAAACCTACCCTACCAGTCCCAACCAAGGAAAGGTAGATCGATGCCATGGGTGTGCATTGCCCCAGATACTCTGGTGACGATAAAGGGGGTGCAGCCCCCACGGGGTTCTGGGGCAGCGCCACCAGCGAGTCAAAGCGAGTTATACGTTTTAAACAAGAAGAAGCGCGCAGTTCTTTGCTACATTAAATCGATATGCAAACAATGCAAAGTACTTTGAAAGAAATATAATTAGACA